>JBBJLR010148894.1:0-15492 GCA_037577145.1 Brachypetersius gabonensis
ATTGTCCCTTGTATATATGTTTAGTTCTTTTGTTCTCTGGCACGGTTGCATACCCTCACTTTACCTTATGTTAGGTACCCAACCTGTTCTCTTTTGTTTTCATGGTTTGGCCCACGTGCTGGTTTCTGTTCAGTTCCTTTGTTTTTGCTTAAATAAAGCTTAATAGAAATGTCGGTCTGCGTTGGTGGTCTACATGTTCATGCTGAGCAGGATCGGATCGTGACATCACCTGTTTCACTAGTTTATTAACCGAGAGGCCACACATTCTTAGTCATTCATCAATGAAGATTAGAGAATCCAATAATGGTAAAGATAAAAGTAAGCTAATAAATATAATAGCTACATATTCCATTACTATATGAGCATACAGTAACTATTTGAAAAGTGCTATAAGAACTCTTTCTTTTATACAAGCAAATGTAAACTCCTGAGGTTTTCTAGCTGTTACTGAGATTTTTTGGTAGCAAACATTTACGGTTGGTTTGAAATGAAAAGGGTGATTATACAGGGAAGAATTAATGACCCTGTTCAGCATGATGATGTTTGTGATGTTGTGGGGTGTTTTTTCTCCAAATGTGATGGAAAAGATTTTTAATCATTCCTTGGGACTTTAAAAACTGCAAATTTAAAATCTGTTTTATCCAGACGCCACCAACATGTTGCTTCTCCAAACTCGGCTGTGTGCCGTACTAGAAATGGCTTAGAAGACAACAAAACCATTTAGTATCATGATACATGAAATGGAAATCTGTATGCCCTTGCTAAATAGCTAACACTGGATCTTGCAGAAGGACAATGATTCAAACATAAATCTAAATCTATACTTAAGTGACCTTAGAATCAAGCTTTTAATATGCCCTTTGCAGATTCCCAATATCTATTTTATTAATACTGAAACTGGTCCAAAAAGACATGCCATTGTCAAAAGACTCATTATGAAAATACTATGAAACAATGAACAGTAAAGTGTACCATTCAGTTACCATTCAGTTCATCTTTCACAAATAGCCCTGCATCATCTTCTTTCTTTCATTTAAGATGAATTGCCTCGACCAGAAAATCTTACTCTTTCATGAACATTTCACATTCACTGCTCAGTGGAGCGAGCCGACAGGTTTGGACGCAGATTGTAAAGTAAACTACACTCCACCTGTAAAAGTGTTATGCCAGTTAGAAAAAAGTATTTATTTTGATTTGATTTTTTATTTTTCTGATTAAATTTTTTAATTTTCCCAAAACAGAAATGTCCTCTGCGCAGCGAGATGCCGTGTTATAAAGAAAGGAGAACATATCATTTAAAATTGGACATTTCTAATGACCAAGAAACATGTGTTGTTGTAATGGCAAACCCTGAACAGTGCAGAAACAAGGTACAGGGCAAACCAGTATAGCGAAGCATCTATCCACCTCCAGGTAACAATTTATTTTCATAATACTGTCAATAATGATCCGTTTCTTGCTTGTGAAGCATCACACCAAACTCAGGTGCACTCTTGTGTTTCAGCTTTAGTGAGTTTAGTGAGGACTTCAGTTGTGTTTATTACTCCAGTATGAAGATGAACTGTACCTGGAGTTTAGTCAGCAATACCTCTGATCTCCAGCTCTTCTACAGGTGAGAACTGGCTGGAAGGAATTTTCCTTTCTTGTTTCTTATCTGTATTTTCATTTGTAGAAATTGTTGGGTCCTTTATGATAAACCCTTTTTTTCTTTTTTCAGAGAAGATCATAATGACACCCTGAAACCTTGTATCTTATATTTGACCAAAGAAAACTTAAAGACAGGCTGTCACCTACATGACATAGACGTCAGCACCCAGTACAAGTTTTTAGTCATCAATGGAACTCTGGAGGCTTCCAAAATTCCCAACATCTTTATAAGAAAAACACGTCATTCAGGTAGGCACTCAGGTAGGTGTCTCCATCTCCATCTCCATAGTGTAAATGACCTGACTGATCCATGCCTGTTTGTTTTCCTATTAGAATAGTGGCCAATTTCTAGCAATAATTGACTGAACTGTGTGCCCAAATCTTGAAACACAATCACAGTTTCTTGTGTTACAAATGATTTGGGGTCAATTAACATTAGACTGAATAACTGACCTCTGAGTTATTCAGGACAGATTATTACAAATCATTTGTACAATTTACTCTCTGTTTTATTCTGCAGTAAAACCAGAAAAACCAAAGCTCAACATTACAAAGGAAAATGAACGTCTCGTTCTTCATTCAAGCGTTCCAGATTTTTTACCACATTGCTTTGAATACCAGTTTTACTACAGAAAATGCGATGAAGAGGTGTGACATTTTTCCTGTGTTACAGTGTGCAGCAGAATACAAAAGAATACAGTGTAGTTGTGGAAATTATGTGCATATTATACATAATACACATATAACAAAATTTGTTTGTTCTTGTATAATACACTGACTCATGAAATCTGTAAATACAGAGCCTTGACACTCACTAGCTGAGTGGCCTTTTTAGTGTTTTTAGTTCTGTAGTGTTTTTAGTGTTCTAAAAAATCTGTTCATGAGTATGTAGCCTTTAAGTGTGCAGTGGGATGTGTTTTCCAGTCCAGACATATTGAAAGTGTACTTTCAGTAAAACTCATGTTAGCAATGTTGTTGTACTGGTAATGATTTATTCAAAGACTGAAAAAATAAATTTGGATTACGATGCAGTCGGTCTGTACACCGTTTGAACACAGACCTTAGTCATTCCAGACTGTGGCAGAGGCAGCAGTGAGATGAGCGATCCTGTGTATTACGGTACGTTATCTTCTTTGTCTATGTCTGATATGTCTCTCTTTCTCTCTCTGTCTCTCATTTACTTTTTCTTCTTAAGGACATGATAACATACAGTTGAAGCCAAAATTATTAGCCCCCAAGGTATTGCGGAACATTTTCCTTAACTTCTTCCCAATATTTGCATCATTGATGAAACCTGATATAATCAAACATTCACCAGTGCTATTTGGTAGATTCTGATACATTTTGGAATATAAAATACATTTTTAGGCTTTCTTTCTATCAAATATAGTAAAAAATGGGGTGGTCAAAAATGTTAGCCACTATGTGAATGTTAGCTTTCAAACCAACACTTGAGAGGGACTACTTTTACTCACCATGCCAAAGACAAAGGTGAGATAGTGGAGGCTCATGATAAGGGGGAAGGCTACACTGTAATTTCCAAGCGTTTAGAACTTGCCAAAATTCTGTAAGAAACAAACCTGGCCGTGGTCATAAGTGCAAGATTTTAAGAACTCTAGAGAGGAAAACAGTCAGAGATCTGGCGAGATGATTGCTGCTGACCTGGCCTCTTCTGGAGTTGATGTTTCAAGGAACACAGTTGTGAGGGCTCTTCATCGTAGTGGGCTTCAGAGCCAGCGTCCCAGAAGAACCCCTTTACTCAAAGAGCGGCACATCACAGCCCAACTGAGGGTGAGGTGAACATTTGAACATTTGAAAGGTAAAGATGAGTTTTGGAAGTCTGTGCTTTGATCTGATGAGACTAAACTGGAACTGTTTGGGCACAGGTTTGCTTATGTTTGGCAAAGAAAGGGAGAGGCTTTCAACCCTAGGAACACAGTTCCCACAGTTAAACATGGTGGTGGGAGCATCATGCTGTAGGGCTGTTTTGCAGCCTCAGGCACAGGGAGCCTTGTTCGGGTGCATGGCATCATGAAAAAAGAAAATTATGTTGACATTTGGAGAGAGAATGTGCAGACATCTGCACGTAGTCTAGGCTTAGGTCATCACTGGGTCTTTCAACAAGACAATGACCCAAAGCATACATCGAAATTAGTCCAGCAGTTCCTCAAAGATACCAAAACCAAGATCCTGGAGTGGCCCGAACAGACCCCAGACCTCAATCCTATGGAGAATCTGTGGCGGGTGCTCAAAGTGAATGTCCATGCTCGGAAACCACATCATTTGGACCAGCTAGAGCAATTTGCAATGGAAGAATGGGTCAAACTCCCTCAGATGACTTGTACCAACCTAATTAAGAACTACTCTATATGGTTGTTGTCAGTTGTGGCTCAGAAAGGGTACACTATTGACTATTAATGGCCAGGGGGCTAGTAATGTCTTATTTTTGCCCTTTCTTGTTTCAGCTCGGTGTATCACTAAAATATTAATTAGACTAAGTAGACATTGTCTTTATAGTGTATTTGTTTCCAAAATAACAAACACTTGTTGTTAATGGTCATTTTCATGGAAAAAACAAGAGTTTTCATAAGGGGGGCTAATAATTTTGGCCTCAACTGTAGGTAAAAAATGAAAATTCATTTATAATTCATGCTCATTATCCATATTATACTTAGCTCTGATTGATGCATGTCTGTATATTTTAGAATGCTGTTACTGACCTCCAAGCCTGAGTAATTTAGAACAGATCATGCTAATGTTTTTTCTTATATCTCTGTTTCATTTTGCAGGAAAAACAGAGCTCTCCAAATTTTGCACCACAATGCTGGAGGTACAAGTTTAACTACTGCAAATGTAATGAGGTGGTGAGGCAGTTACTTTACTTTACTTAATTTGACTATTTTGGTTAGTGTGCAGAGGGTGTCCTTAGGATGTGTCAAGTCAGAACATAGATTATTAGATTCGTACAACTGAATGTAGTTCACTGAATATAAGTATACTGGTGGCCCTCGAGTTATAACAGTTTTTTGTGCTTTTGTGTCACTATGCTTTCACCAGTGGCTTGTTTTGGAAGTTGGCCTTTGACCAAAAACTAAAGGCTAGAAAAAAATGTCAATTGTTTTTACTTCTTCATGGTAATTTATCATACTGTGATGCATAAAACATAATGGGCAATACGTATACATGTACTAGCAAAGACACAGTGTAAGGTGTGCTTTTATGTGACAGTATGTGCTTAACTAGTTTGCTATAGATATTCTACTGAATGTAATTATTTCATGACAAATGACCAACTTTGTAACTTTGTTGCTAGTTAGGTCTCATAGTAGTTAATGGTATGTGTGGGCAATGGTAGCAAAATATTTTTAGAAGTTTGTCCTCATCATTTAAAGATATCTCACTGTCTTTCTTCATCTCCAAAGGCTGCAATGGCAAAAGAGGCCTCAGAAAGATCTATGAAATATTCAGACAGCTTTTGTGCAAATTAATTGTGTAAAATGTAATAAATTGCACATTGGAATCATCAATAAACTCTCCCAACTCGATTTTGTTTTAACCCGGTGAATTAGTGAACGAATGTCAATGAGCAGAATGTCTTGTAAAAGTCAATTTAAAATAAGATTAGAGAAGACAAATCTTTTAGTCCCACAAGTGGGAAATTTGCATTGTCATGGCAGAAGGTGATAAGAGCATCAAACATTAAAAAAAACAATGGAATAGAATAAAAACTATACCAACAGTACGGTATAAAATGCGCACTATACAATCTAGAAATATACATTCGACCTTTTGTGTGCTTGTAAAGCAACAGTTTATTTAGCACCACTGTGTGTGTCTGTGTGTGTCTGTTGTGCCACCCTTTATGGTATAGCCACTGTTCCACAGACTGTCTGTGTGCATTACTGGTCCCTATATTTCCACACAATACATACATTCTTAGTTTTAAAATTAACTGGTCACGTTTCTGCTCCAAAGCTTCATAGTAAACTTTTACATTGCGACAATGGAAAACGCATTTGTTCTGTAGAGCTTAAAATATTTTTTGATAACTGCGTCACTGTGAGGTGGAGCTGGTGGACATATGCCGACCACAACTTCCCCTTGTACACCTCTCACGCTTCTTGATGTCAGTTTCCTGAAAGCCGCTGAGCTAGTTGTCCATCGCTGCAGTCTGTGGTTCTGTTTCTCTGTAAGGCCTACATTTCGTCTTTGAAAAATGGCCAGACTCTCCATCTTTTCTCTTCTCCCTCTCTGGATGAACTTTGGCAGTGTCGGTAAGTTGAAAAACCTTTTAGCACTTTAATTAGCAGTGTATTGTTTAGGTCCTGCCTGATACTAGACGTGGATGGTTATGATGACTGACAATTCTGTGCCCCTCTTAGATTTATAAATGTCAAAAACACATGAAGACTGAGCGAGCTAATAGTTTAGTATTGATTTGGGTATATATAAATATGATAACTTGGCTACCCAAATGCACACATAGAGAACCCTGTATTATTCTTTTATGGTTTACACTGACTTAAGTCAAACTATAAGTAAATGCTTATGGTTTGGCTGTTGGAGTGAGAGTGGGGGTTGACTAAAACTTAAATACCTCACTACAACCTTATTGAAACTTTACTGCATTGTTTGGAGAATTTTCTTTAGTGTAATGAGGAATCAAATCAAAGTGTAAAGATTGTTTCCACTTTGTCTTTCACACATTTTAGCATCCAGCCAGACAAGTGTGATTAAATAACTAATTAAAGTAAACAGGTCAGGGAAGTAGAGTGAATATTATTTTGCTTGAATTCAAACCAAAGTAGTGCACTTAAAACAGCTGAAGTCCATTTCTCTGTCCAGGACATGTTTATTCTCATCTTTAATGTAAGAGCTTGTTGCTCATTCGGAGCTAATACTGGACTCTCTCTGACTCTCTTTTATCATACCTACTTGAATTCTCAACCCGACCAGTGGAACAGCCTATGATAGGCTCTGAACACCTATGATTAACATAGTAATGCACCAATAGACAGTAATCCACCCTCAACAATAGTTCCATTAATTAAGGTGGCGTGGTGCCTTAATACATACATTTCAGAAACAGCACTCTTTTTTATTTAAATATAGCTGTTCAAAGTGGTTTACTAGGTGATTTTGTATAATAAAGTCAAAAGAAAATCTAATGCTTTATCAATGTCTTGATGTCTTTGTTGTAGAAAATGGAAACAACTATCGCAAAGTTTATGGCATGTTTATGCCTGCTTCCTATATGAAGTCTCTAACTAGTACTTTAGAGGTCACATGCTTGTTGGCTAAAGTGACTGGCGCTGCTGTAAAACACGAAGTGACCCATGCATGTTTGTTTCACACAGAAGTGCATTTGTTTCACAGTTTTTGAAGACAGCCTTGTGAAAGCCTTCATGTTACTTTGAGAAAACTTAAACATCTTGTCAGTTGCAATGTGAACCATACACTGTTGCACTCTTTAATCTCTACTAAGTTAAAAAGACAAGAAGAAGCAATGTAACAAATTGACTTGTCTACATATAATTCAGTTACACTCATCTATCTGTCTATCTATTTATCTATCTAACTATCTAACTATCTATCTAGGAACTCATCTATTGATAGACAGACAGGCAGACAGACAGACAGACAGACAGATAGGATCACTGTACATTGCAACAGACCACTATACACTGTGATCCAGCTATCAGCCATGCACCACCACAGATTTTTTTTTACTTCACCCCTGGTCAACAGCATGTCCTTACGCCTCACACCAAGGCTTCCGCACAGAGTTGACGCCTTTGGTAGTTTTAGGCTGGTTGAAGACGCACAAAACACTCGCAGCAGTAAAGGACCCGAATCTCAACTGACCTGGCTAATCTCTTTATTTTGAAGTCACTATAAAAATAAATAATACAAAATATTACATAAATATAGAGCTCTGTAACACATAAATAACATTCACCACTCAGAAAAAAAAAGAAAGAAAAAACGAGCTTGTCGTTCATGGGACAAGAAAGTGTCTCACAACCATCAGGCTGAGACTCAGTTTGTTATAAATATGAAGTCCATACATGGCAGGAACCAAAATTCTTTCAAATAAACAAGTTGAACAAGAGAAGTATTAAAATTATCTTTTTTTCTTTTGACTTTTACCTAGTTTTATAATTAAATCTGGAAGGGCTATGCATGCACACATCCAGTAACAATAATAATAATAATACCAATAATAATAATAATAATAATAATCTCATTAAAGGATCCTATTTGAGATTGAGGAAAAAGTGAAACATTCTTTAATATTACTACTTCTTTATTTCCTTTTGAAAGCTGCTTTCGGTGAACCCAGTATCTGCTATGTCTTGGATGCCATACTGTTCATCTATGGAGTTGTTCTAACTGTGCTTTATTGCAGAATGAAGGTATTCACTTTAATATAGTCTATCATTTTATTCATTATGCTTTAGTGGTTAAGCATGTTATAAATATAGTGAAAAATACAGTTTCTCAATATTTATCTAAGCAGTCTGTATTAACTACGTATTTTACACTGCATGTGAACCTCTATGTTAAATAAAAATGTGTTTTACATTCACAGTTAATGAATGACACTGCAAGGAACAACTCTCAAGCAAAGGTAGGCATGTTCAAAAGATGAATGGTTTAACTTATAAAATTGAGGGTTTTAGATATCTTTTCGTAAAATATCTTTAACGTTGGCCCCGATCCAATATGTGCTACATAACCCACACCAACGATTCTGCCTTGTCTTACCACTTTTCATAAACACAGTGTACTGGTCCTTGTACAATTTTAATATCATTTATTTAATACATTTATTTAATCAGTTTTAATATCAGAAAGTGCAGTCATATGTTTACCATCAAAGCTGTTTTAAAGTACAAAGTTATAAACGCCCCCCCCACACACACACACACACACACACACACCGACCTAGAAGACTTTTTCTGAGCGACAGACAGCTTGAGAGATTTGCTCGGAGTTGAGCCTCTGGGTGGCCAGAGAGGGAAATGAGGCCGGGCCAAAAAGAAGAGAGAAAAGGAAAGAGATCAGTGTGAGACAGAGAAACAGAAGAAGAAGCAGAATTTTAATGGATTTATTTAGATTATTATTGGATATATTTTATATTGTCCCTGTCTCTGTGTCTCTGTGCAGTCGAAACATTTCTTCCTCTGATCCACAGTTTCCTGATTCTGATACATTTGATATAAGTATAAAACTGTTAACTGTTTAAACCAAATAAAGTCTGCATGCTTTTTTGCAACCATGCACTGAAAATGCTAATCGGCACCCTGTGATGTGTGTTAGAGGTCCGCACCTGGACTGCATATCTCCCTGAGAGCTGGGGGGTGGCGGGCTGAGGGGCTGCTGCTGGCTGTGGATGGGGCACTGCTGGGCGGGGCTTGGACTCCATTGATCCTGGGTCTGTTGGACAGCCTGAGTGTTGTGACTGCTGTACTTCAGGGCATCCTGCTGCTGCTGCTGCTGTTGTTTGTAGCGGGACAAGCTGAAGAACAGGCCCAGGATGGCCTTCAGGTTCCCACTGCGGATCTCTAGGAGCAAGAAAAGAGCACAAAAGGACGAACGCATTTAATTATATCTGTTATTAATAATCATTTAAAGGGCAAATATCATGGAAAAACTAACAGTTTTTGCTTTACCAAGCACCAGTAAGTGCGATGGTTCTTTAATGTGCATTTAATGTTTCATTTAATGTCCGCTCCTACTAGGCACCTGTACATACACACATACACACTCAGAGTATATAGCAGTTTAGCCCTTCAAATTTCAGTCCAGGGTACTTTTTAAAAGAGACACTACAGCCAATGAAAACAGAAATCATTTACATATTTAAAGGCACAGTAACAAAAAACAAGAATGAAATAATAAGGTAAAAAAAAAAACAGTCTAAAATATAATTTGATGTCAAAATAATTTTCTCTCCAGTAAAAATGCTTTGTACTTAATACACATGATTGTTTTTGGTACATAAGCCACATAAACGTCTTAAGAGAAACAAAGAAAATGCTAGAACATTTCGAATATGGGCCCTTTAATCTTACTGGCCTCTCTATTACCGAAGAACATGCTGCCAGTAGGCAGTGAGTTTGATTACATATAAAGTGAAATCCACCACACACACACACACACACACACACACACACACACACACACACACACACACACACACACACACACACACACACTTACCTTCAGCACAAAGTCCCTTTATGTTCACCCCTTTAGCTGCCAGGAAGCCAAGGCAGGTGTCTATGTTCTCAATCTATAACGCACACGCACACACGCGCACACACGCGCACACACGCACACACACGCACACACACACACACACACACGCACACACACGCACACACACACACACACACACACACACACACATTAAAGCTGTGATTTGAATCTCCAGTCATTAAATGTCAATTTAAATTTCTCATTCTCTGGATCCACCTTGGATTTCATTACAACGTACTGATAGGAATTCACAACGTCTACAGCACAGAAATAACAGTTTTAGTCACTAATTATTTACAGCTTCGTTTGATGTGGCCCTGCATGTATTTTCTGAGTTTGTATATGCAATGTTGATGCTGAAATAGATATAAAACTAAAAAGCTCTGTTTTCCTTGGGCAGTGTTTTGCCTGGCTATGCCCAGCATGTACCTTTCTGCCCAGCAGGTATTTCCCTTGGCTCCAACAGGCAGGCTTTCAATGCAGCATGTCAACAAATCTCACATTAATGTTCAGGCTGCTAGTATTTATCAGATAAGCTGCGGGAAGCTGTAATATTAGCTCACTGGCAAGTATAGCGAGTCTGAAAACGTAGTGTACTGTGCTGCATCCTGCTGCAGAAACCAATGGGAGAAGCTCATTGCGTTTTTCTTTTACTCATTTTTTACTCTGTACTCATTTCACATAATCTGCTGAAGTCTCTGGTTTGGAGCGTTTCTTCCAGTTAGTTTGAGGTAAGTGGAGAAGACGTTTCCACGCCTGCAGGGCTGATATAGGACTGAAAATCTTTAGTGTTTGGTGATGTCCAGCAGGGTCAGTGGCCAAAACCTTGACGTTAAACTCTGTAGATTTACCATTTTGTGTAACTCAGGAGGTTTGGAACACCTGGTTCCTCTCACTACCGTTATACACAACATTCCACACTGAGGCACCGCCCACTTCTTTTTGCATTCGAAAAGGATAAGCATGAATTTAAGGTGCAAAAGGTTATATATTATATGTAAAAGGTTTTATAATAGGTATGAAAGATAATATAATGAGTATAAAAGATCATATAATATAATTTAATGAGTATAAAATAGAATATACTGAGTATAAAAGATAATATGAGTATAAAAGACAATATACAGTAATCCCTCGCTATTAGCGACCACCCACGTGTATTAAAAAAATGCACTGTATTTTGGTTAAAAAAATTTCTATTTTTATAGTATACACCCTAAATATGCCCCCAAATATGCTCAATGTCACTTTAAACTCAGCTTAATGCATTACCCTTGAAGAAAATGTAAAGGTAAACCCGTATTTGCCTCTTTAATTTCAATTTCCGGCCGAGATATGCAACTCTGAAGGTCACGGGAAAAAAGTATTTGGACACGCTGCACGCTGAACGGTTTTGGGGGAATAACCCCTGATCCACTCGGGCTAAAAATACAAGTGAGGGCTCGTTGGAAAGGTTGAACTGTGGGGTTTGAAGTGTCTGAGTGCTTGCACAGTGAAGAAATTGTGCTTGGAGCGCGAGGCTCAGCCCTGGTGTGGAATTCGACAAAAGTGCTTCCAGGTTGGCTACAGTCTGCCCTGAGTGCCCTTGTGTGAAAACATCCAGAAAAATATTTATCACCACAAAAAAGCAAAAAATGGTGCAGGATATTTGCAGTTTCCGCTACTGTGGAAACTACTTTGTTGCGCTACTGTGGGTGTCTCCGTTCAGGTGAGACATATGTTAAATATGTTCAACATTTTTTTTCCAAAACACACAAACCAAAGCTTACCATCTGAGAGCGACTTTCAGGGTAACCGTTGATGTCGGCAATCTTCTCATTAGCTTGAAAAGACACAAAAAATACAGTCAACAGAAATCTTTTAATGAATAAATTGACAAACCTATTTAAATGTTTTTGCCTTGCATACAAAACTAAAGATGGCAATACCATAGCAGTCTGAGTGACTATAAAATGATTTGCAAAACGTTTTGGGAAAAGTATCAGGGTTTATTCCATTAGAGGCAGTTTGCAGCATAGAACCACACTGAGGAAGTGTGCCTGCCTGTAAGTGAGTCCTGACCTCAACCCCATCCAGCACCTTTGGGATGAACGGGAACAGAGATTGTGACCTAACTGAGCTGCCAAGGGCTACCAGAGCAGCAGAATCCCTCCCAGTCCTCAAAACCCTCCTGAAGACTCATCTGTTCAGAGAGAACCTCCTCTCCAGATGATCTATCTTCTTGCATAAAGATTTTAGCACTTAGAACTCTCCTCTGGTTCTCACACTCTCCTGAAACTAGAATCTTTCCTCGGTTTGTAAGTCACTTTAGGTGAACGCATCGTCCAAATCAATGTAATGTAACTTGTTTGAGCATTTATTAATAAGATTCACTGAAAAGACGTTATATTGCAATACAGATAAATACAACAAAAACAATGTGCTTAATTATGCAGCTACTTTACCTACGACCTGGATGATCTCGGCTAGCAGGACCCCGTCCGCTACATCCTGCTGGAGGTCCCTGATCAGGCGCTTGTGACCCGACTTGGCCAGGTAGTGGTTCGCCCAGTCCGTGTAAATCTGTCCATCCCAAAAAAAGAGGAAGAAAGAGACACATGTTACACACTTTGATGCTAAAAGACACACAGTCAGCGCAACATGAGGATCACCAGCATTCAGGATGAATAGAGAAGGCCACACTCGCAGCTCCAGGAGCTCATATTGCTCACCTTCCTGCAGAGTCAGTGAATACGAGAGCTCCTCTCTGAAAGGGCATGACATCATTCTCTCAGACAGAGAAGCCCCTTTCAGAGCCAGCTTGTCCTTTTTTTTTGCTGTACAAAGTATAAAGTGACCCACCCTGCTGTGTCCCCCTGATCTGAGCTCCCACCAGCTGTCTCACTTACTGTAAAAACATTAAAGGCATGGGCTGCTCATAATGAGAATCATTTTTATTTATATAATTCAGAACAGTTTTTTTCAGATCCTGGAGGAAATGACTTATGTTACAACCGCAGAAAGACAAGAATTTAAAGTATAAACTCTGCAGAAAATGCTCAACATGAAATACACTATGCTATATTACAGAAATGGGGCACTGATACTATAGGTAAATAACTTTAAGCCTGTTCATTAAACCAACAGGGACTCTGCATTCAAATCTATAGAATTTCACATGGATTCGGTCCCCCTTTACAGCTCTAACAGCTTCCACTCTTCTTGGAAATCTTTCCACAAGATTCTGGAGTTTCTGTGGGAATTTGTGTCCATTCAGTCTGTAGAGCATTTATGAGGTCAGACACTGATGTTGGACGACGAGGCCAGGCTCACAATCTCCGTTCCGGTTCAGCCCAAAGGTGCTGGATGGGGTTGAGGTCAGGATTCTGTGTGGACCAGTCAAGTTCTTCCACACTGAACTCCTCCAACCATGTCTTTATGGAGCTCGCTTTGTGCACTGGGACACAGTCCTGCTGAAATAGAAAAGGTTCTTCCCCAAACTGGGTCCACAGCAAGGCATTGACCAAAATGTCTTGGTCTCCTAGGGCATTATGACTGTCCTTCACTGGAAGTAAACCCTGGAAAGGTGTACTTTTGTCTCAGTACCTTTGTCCAAGTAGTTTAGCTTCATTTTATTGTTTTCCATCTTAACATATATTTCAGGCTAAACGACACTTCAGGATCCATTTAATAGTCAAAGATCAGACACCCAGTAACTTATCTAGAGCTGTGATTGGTCATCCTGTCGGAAACACTGTGATTGGTTAAAGGCTCATTTGTATACTACAGCCTTTTATCTGCATTGCAGAGACCAGTATCAAATTTAACAGCCAATATATCGTGCAGCCCTGGATCAAGACTGTTATCAGTTTGGGCACCAAAGAGATGAGATTGGGCACCACTGAGAACATCTAGAGCTTCATATCATAAACTAACTTGACTAACACAAACTTCTGTGTGGGATCTGGGCCCTGGTGAAGTGTAGAATTAATTTCTGGTAGAATCTTGCTACAAGCTCTTAATTTTATGTTTAGGTTTACTAGTGTGAGGAACATGTTTTCTTGTGGACTATAAAGCACAGAGTACGTCACTCTGGGTAAGAATATCTGCCGAATACTGCAAATATAAATGTAAAGGTGGAGACTTTGACTTCCCACACTGCAAAACTACTTTAAAATAAAAGCTATGTGCCCTGCATCAATGAGAAGCCGTTCTGGCCCGATTTTATATTAAGGCCAATCTCTAAAAGACCAGCCCAGTGTCAGGGATGTCAGAATGAGAAAACTGTACTGATCATGGAGGAAACATTTGCTACAACGACGCAGAGACAAGAACAAATCAAAACAAAACTCTCCAGAAAATGCTCTGTACTAAATACACTAGGCTGTATGCACAGAATGCTGTGGTCACGAAGAGATGTGGGTATAAACTACTAAAGATAAATAGTTGTATTAGTTGTAATTTAAACGCATGGTAACAAAAATCGGTACAAGCTGGTTTACATTTTGTAGACAAAGTGTAGTAATACAATGTAAGCAGTAGGGGGCAGCACAGTCTTCACCGTGTCGGTCACCCCCTTCCAATGTGTGTCAGTAGGACACTGGACTGTTGAAGACAGAGCTCCTGTCATATCACAGGTCTGGGATCAGCCAGATTTACTAATGAAGAGCTTTTGATACAGAGTGGAAAAAAAGATATGACTGTAGATTTACATCAATAAAAGTAGGAGAGGAAGGGAAATGAGAGTGAAGGGAGAGAAATGAAATGAATGAGAGAGGCAAAGACAGAGAGAGGGAGGATAGAGAAACTAAAAAGAGAGAAATGAGAGTAATGGGAGGATCAGAGAGAAACAGAGACGAAGAAATGAGTGAGGGAGATGAGGAAAGGAAAGATGAGAAAAAGGGAAAGAGGGAATGAGCGAGAGAAAAAGATGAAAATAGAGAAAAATGAAAGCGGGAGAAAATGAGATGCTGAGCAGAAAAGAGAGAGAGGGCTAGACAGGAAAAATGGAGACGCATAGAGAGAAACAAAAATGACAGAAAGAGAAAAAGGAAGTAATGAGAGAGTGGGGCAGGATGAAAGAGTGAGAGAAATGAAAGGAAAGAAAATGGGAGCGGGAGAGAAAGGCGGAGAAATAAAGAGGGAGAGAAAGAGTGTATGTATGTGTGTTTATATACATACAGTAATCCCTGGTTTTCGCAGGGGTTATGGTCCAAGAGCACCCGCGTATAGTGAAAAAACGCATTGTGTTTTGGTAAAAATAAAAAAATTAAAGTGTTCTGCTCCCAGGACACTTTAATTTAATTTAAAACTCAGTTTAATGCCTTAAAGAAAAAGTAAAGGTAAACCCGTATTCACCTCTTTTAATTTAAATTCTCCGCCAAGATATGCAACTCTGAAAGTCGCGGGACAAAAGTTTTGGGACACCGCAGCGAGGTGAAAGGTTTTCAGGGAATATCCCCTGATCTACTCGAGCTAACAAATGAACAAGAAACCTTGTGTGAAAACATCCAGATAAAAAATATACACTGCGTTTTCTGGCCGATTTCAGTGCACCATCCGGGTTCTTTCAGTGCACTGAATTTATCTTGGTTTTCAGTG
>JBBJLR010148931.1:0-15490 GCA_037577145.1 Brachypetersius gabonensis
GGGGGTTGTTCGTGTCTGGGTCTCTGCCTCGGCGTGGTTCCGTGTGTTTGGGGGGTGTCCATGCCTGGGTATATGCCTCGGCATGGTTCCAGGGGGCAGGGATGTTCCGTACCTGGGTCTATGCCTCAGCGTGGTTCCGATGTGTGGGGTGGTGTCTGTGCCTGGGTCTATGCCTCGCTGTGGTTCCGGGTATGACGGGGGATGTCCGTGCCTGGGTCTATGCCACGGCGTGGTTCCAAGTGTGTTTATGGGGGTGTTCATGCCTGGGTCTATTCCTCGGCATAGTTCCGGGGGTCGGGTGTGTTCCGTGCCTGGGTCTATGACTTGGTGTGGTTCTGGGGGGGTTAGGTGCGCAGCATGAAGTCACAAATTTGGTACGCATTTGCGCTGTGAAGACTGAAACTTGTGCGCATTTTGTGTACCACTTATGTCAATCCCTGCTTATCATGTTTCTTCATAATGCCCATAATTACTATATCAATACACATCTACAAAATACTACAGAACATTGCATCAGACTGTGAAACAGAACTGCACACCGTAACCATTGAGACAGGCTGCTAGCTTTGATCTTTTGTGAGAAGACACACTGACGGCTCGTTTAACTGCAGCCTAGAAGACATGCATTAACGTTTTCTCCTGCGCTTGGAGGATGCCTGCTATCACCAAACGATCACCATCCTCATCCTGATACGGCTGCTAGTGTTATGTATGACACTCAGAACATTCATATCATTACTTAGGAGCAGATCTGGGTTATTTGTTTACATCCTGACTTTCTGAAGAAAGAGAGGTTTAACTGAAGCACTGCTGTGATGGATGTGTGTTCACACTCTCACCCTGCTTAATGACTCGCGGCCCTGTTGGCATTCAAGTCTAGTTACAGATGAATGAACGACAGTGTGTGTGTGTGTGTGAGAGAGAGAGAGAGGGAAAGAGAGAATGTGTGTGAGAGAAAGACTAATTTTAGCCCAGCAATAAACCCTACTACCCTTTGGGACAGGGTTATATGAAAGGGAATACATGCTGGCTGTGTTGCCATGGTGAGCATAATTTAAACTCAGATGTCTCTTAATACGTATTTATCAGACACGTATATACATGATCCGCCGCAACATTAAAGCACTGACAGGTGACGTGAATAACACTGATTTTCTCGTTACAGTGGGGCGCCTTTAAAAGGGTGAAACAGCCAGCAAGTGAAGCCGCAGTTCTCGAAAGTTGGAAGTGGGAAAAATGTGCAAGTGTACAGAATTTAATGATTTTGACATTTACATTTACAGCATTTGGCTGATGCTCTTATCCACAGTGACGTACATCAGTGCTCAAGGAGGTCCACACCTGTTTTTCTAAAACCTGTAAAGCAGCTTAAATCCAATTCACCATCACAGCTTCCAACCATGATGAAGGTGGCAATCAGAAGTGTCATCTTCAGGAAGATGTAAATTTGTGAATACAAGCAGTAAAATAAAGGTTAAATCAAATCAAATAAAAAAAATTCACTATATTTCATATTTCATTCGGTAAGTTGGAACAGAGAGTGGGTACCAGGACTGCCACACTTTGCCACAATGTTATTTATCGATTTATTTTATTGTGTTTCGGGACTGTTAGTTTTCACTGATTAGCCATAAAAATTTCTGACTGGTCAACTAGTCATTATTACCAAAGTGAAAAAATGTGGATGTTTCAAACATTTGAGTCTTATACGCTTACTAATAAGAGCTATCTGCAGTTTATGTAGTCAAGCTGTTCATTTTTTGATGTATTTTAGCATCTACAGTAGTCCACAGAAGTACATACAGGGTGCCTGAGGCTGAAACGTCCAAAAATAGTCTGTCTATGTAAACAACACGATAAAATCTTAACATTCAGACGAACCCAATCAATAATTTTTCTTTTGTTTGACAAAATCAGAATCTGAAAACTTTACTTATCCCGGAATTCCAAGTGTACGGACATTTTACTCTTATCCAGAGTGACATACATCAGTGCTCAAGTGGTACACACCTGGTTCTAAAACCTGTAAAGCAGCTTAAATCCACGTCAACTATTTAACTGAAATACTGCACATTTGGTGTTGTGGTTTCAGTCCAATGACTAAACTAATAACCCCCACACTAACGGGAAAACCGTTTTTTTTTTGCTTCAGTGACATCTGTATCACAGCTTTTTTCATGGTAATATATACAGTAATTTATTAATTTTGTAACATAAATATTAATTGAAATTCAGCTACATGTTCATATAAAGAGTAACTATAAATGTTTTGATACTGTGGAGAGAAACACTAGGAAACGTGTCTTGGGATGGTGAAATACCGGAAAGGATGAAAGTAGCCATTCCGAGAACACTGTTTCTCCTTGCTGCTGATTGGCTGCTGCCCTTTGACGCAGCTGCAGTCCAGAATTTCCCCCGTGGAGCGTCTCGAGTGTTCTCTTGTTTTTCTTTTTGTTCTTCTTAAAGCCTGTATTTTTAAAACAGTAAATTAAATTAATTTACTGCTTGTACCAAAGAAAAGGCGCTGCATGAATTCCAGTCCAGTCTACACAGGGGTAACATCGCTATTTACATTCTAACACTGAAGGAGTTCTGTGTAAACTGTATCGATATGGGTTTATCGTTACATGTATTAAACTGTGTTGTAAAATATACAAATAGACATTTTTAGGAATTTTTAACCAGTTTTTCACAATAGACGGGTGCTATTGGAACGTAACCACTGTACATTTAAAACACTTTCCATAATTTTTTGGAGCTTCGTCCAAAGTGAGATGAGATGAGAATGGCGTTTGTGATCCAAATCTTATAATATATCATCATTACTAATGCAAACGCTTTCCAACATATAAAGTATTCCCAGAAGATTATAGACCACACATATACAGTCTGATACATCAGATGACAGATTCATCCCTGTTGGAAGCCTGATGTCTGGTGGCAGGGCAAGGACAACTCATACAGCTGAATGCAGAATCAAACTCCTGTATAATCGCTGCATGTCCTCAGACGGTGGTCCTCACGCCACCCAGCACTGTGCTGGCCATAGACAGCAGGAATCTCACAGTGAGAGCCGACAACGTTCATAGTCCCGCCCTCCTCTAATCTGCCTCTTACTGCTGTCACAACTGAAACTGTATTCATGTGAAGTAATGGCGCGATCACACTACATCACATCACAGCACAGTGTGAAATTCTTTCTATGCATTTAACAAATTTAATCCATTAATCAAGTGAAACCGGGGGCTTGCCAACCATGAGGGTACCTCAGTGGTGCCACTAGCAGTCCTGGAATTCAAACCCAGGACCTTCTAAACGTCAGTTCAAAGCCCTAACCACAAGGTGACCAGCTGCGCAGTCTGGGTCTATGAGTCTTGAGAACACAACAAACAGCCTCATTGGCAAAACAGAGTGAATTAAATTAAAATAAACTTTGCACTGTGTTCTTGAGAATAACGCCACAGACGCGATTCACCATAAGATGCAACCTAGTGCTTTTATATTACAGTTTTCCAACAGTAAAGAATAAGACGTTCTAACTATATAACATAACATTTTTGCTGCCAATAAAGTAGCACCAGCAGTTTAGCTCCTTTTTTGCAGTAGTCAGAAAATGCAATTTTGCCTCTACAAAAATTATAATACTGTAAAGCATCTATTCTTGTCCCTTTGCAACCGCTAGAGAACAGAATAATATAGATACAGTTTGGACCCACTTGACCAAATGACATATGGAGTTTCTCAAAAAAAAACCCAACACTCATCTGAACCACATTAAACATAAAAATACTGTTTATTTGCTGAATTCATTGTTAATTAACTTCATTTGATGGTTTCTTTTTTTCCAATCTGTTACATTTAGCCAATAAATTCTAATCAAGCAGTTGAAATGCCATATTTAGGTATTTATGTTTGAATTTATTTTTCTGATCTCACTTTTGGGATCAACATGTCACTTAACTTTTCCAAAGTGTAGAGCACTACAGACAGGAGCAGGCACCTTTCCAAGCTTTAAAGCAACTCCTAATCAAACAGAAGTACAATTCCCTCTTCCTCACATTTTGAACATGTAATTTGGGAAAAAATCCAGGGCAAAGGGACTGTTCCTTTCATCAGTGACATGAGTCACAAAACAGCAGGCTGAACCTCATCAAAGCAACACTGTCTGATGGTATTAAAATAAAAGGAACAAATGAATAATTGATTTATTCATTAGAGGAATATGACATCCGTATTGAGCTTTATGACATTAATAAAGCTGTAGCCTTTCTAAAAATGGCCTTGAGAAGAAGTGAATCTCCCCTGCGATTCATCACGGCTTCCTGCAGAACCCTGTCCGCCGGAACACTCTGTCACCCCCTCAGGACCCATTAGGTATTCCTCCCCTACTCAGCATTACCATCCCTGCCTCACAGTCCGCTCCGCCAGCCCGGAATCAAACCGCATGGGGCAGGAGGCGCAAGGGCTTCTGCAGTTGAATGTTCTGTGTGCCAGTTTCAGCAGAACTGCAACTCTCACAGTGATTTATATCAGGTGCTGAATCTGGACTTTTGCCCATATGGCTTCATTACATGGGGGTTGTATCAGTACAGTCTGCAACCAGTTTACTGACGGAACAATGGTCTGAAACACACCATAATGGCATTATCTTCATTATTTTTACTTTTGTTCTATGCTGATTTATGACATGAAAGCGTTTCTATTTTAAAATACAGTAACCCCTCAGTTTTACGCAGATCAGCATTAATCAGCGTTATTTTGAAGCCCCCCAAAATGATCCCAAGCCACCCTAAATGTATATTAATTATTATACAATTTTAAAATTATATATTCAAACATTACACAAGATATCACTGAGTGCAGATACGCACTCTACAAATAGAAACAAGACTATGAATTGAAATGAAAAATAATAGGTCTAGCTATCATTATTGAATTACAATGATGTACTGGCTGTTGAAGCTGCTGTAGGTAGCAGGCGGGCATTAAGACCCAGGCGAAGCTACACGGCGCTGCTTGTTAGCGAGTAGCAACCGGAGCCCGTTTAGTAATATTTCTCTGGTAGCGCCATTTGTACTCAGTTCAACAGAACAATACTATGAGTGTCCATAACTGTTCACTGCTTAACTTTACTTTAAGTGAAAAGAAAGGTTTGGTGAAAAGTTTTCAGCCCTCTATACATGCTAATTCCTTCCTACAACCCTGGGGGCTAAGCCCCTTTGTCTTTCCGTCCTAGTGACGCACTGCCGCCACCAGTCCAGTGGTGGTGGAACCAAAAAAAAGTTGTTAACCGCCATAAAACGAAGAGGGAGCCTGCTGCAGTATGTAGCATGACTGCTCACGGATTTTAGTGTTTTAAACCCAACCCCCACCCCCAATTTTCTACAGTTATCTCAGTTTATTTAGTATTAGTAAGCTGTGCCCTGTCTAAACATGTGGGTAGAGAGAGTTATTTTAACATTTCTTTTGTGTACGAGTCTTTGCAAGCTGCTAATCATTTTTCTGATTTTCTGAAGTTTTCTGATTCTGATTATTTATTTACCTTTACATTTTCTTTAAGAGTAATGCATTAAACTGAGTTTAAAATGGAATTAAAGTGTTCTGGGAGCATATTTAGGGTTTACACTATAAAAATAGGTTTTTGGGTTTTTTTTAACCAAAACACAATAACACGTTTTTTTTCACTATATGTGGGTGCTTTTTCTTTGTCAGTCAACCGTCATGCTTGTACCCCTTTGTTTGGATGTTGTCCGTTCTCCTTTGGTTTAAAGTCTTAGTTCTGGCCATCGTGTTTTTTGTTGCTTTGTTTTTTTTGAAAAGTTAAATAAAAGTTTCGAGCATGGAAGTCTGCTTATGCGCCTGTTCTATGTGCCCAGAGAAGGAGGAACATGACAAATATTGCTTTTCTTTGTTTTTCCTCCGGTATGGTGGGACCTTATGAAGTGCTCCTGTTCAACCGTAGCAATTGTATTGATCACAGGGTTTAGGGTCTTTGTCTTGGGCTAGAATTATGAAAATGAGCAGAGCTGTGTGAATAACCTTGAAAGTGTTGGAGAATCCATACTGAAATCCTCCATATGTGGGCAGGTGTCTGGGCAATAGTTTGTGTTTTATTTGTCTTGTTTAATGTTTTATCTATTAATGTTCTTGTTCTATATCTCCTCTATATGTAAAGCGACCTTGAGTTGTAGAAAGGTGCTCTAAATAAAAATTATTGTTAGTACTTCTTGTCTCCACCATCAACTGTGGTTCCGCTTCATGCTATGCGAGTTTTCATGGTTCTTCACAGACAAATGTCAAACAAAGAATGAAAGCATGAAAGCATTTATACCCTCCTGAGACCCAGCCCATTCATTTATGTCCTTTATAGTGGACATTTTGTTCACCTGTATCTTCCTTAAGTATTTAGAGAGACCCCACCAAGCCCTATAGGAGATCCTGGGCTTTCCAGTGATGGTCCTGTGAGGGGTTTGCATGCTGGGAACAAAGACTGGAATTGCAAGACATACAAATGCAAGATATTTCTCTTGTTAACCCAAAGGAAAACCAGGACTATCACAGCTAATGTAGGATGTTCTATGCTTTATAATTCACTGTTGAACTGAAATACAGGTTTTGTTGTCCTTGCAAGCAACAAGCAACAGAAGAGTGATACAGAATTGTATTGTTTTGATCAAATTGAATGTGTTCTTGGGTTAATATCACATATTTAATTTTCTAAATTCTGTTCTATTTTCACATGGAGACCTTCCTGTTCACCTCTACTGTGGACATGCTGGGAAATAAAAATAAAAAATATATTCAAAGAAATTTAAATTGTAAGGTGTTTTTTTAGGCCCAAATAGATAGAAAATCACCCCAAAAATACATTGTGAGACACTTTTTTTTCTTTGGTTCTCAGGAAGATATATTTAATTACTGTTTTTCTTCATTTTTGATCTGGTGTGGTGGTGAAAATTTTAGTGGGCAGATTTTGATGAAGCTGAGCTGTGGAATAACCTTGGAGAATCCAGGCTGAAACCCTCAGTATTTTGTTGGGTGTCTGGACAGCAGTTTGTTTTCTCTTCCTGAAGGTACAGTTGTGGGATCTGAAATGGTTTGTTGATGGTGGGCTGGAGCAGCTTTGCTTTCTTATGCTGCCTGCCAGTTAACTGGTATAGATCACTTTTTTATGGCATCTATTAAAATCTACCCCATTCTCTACAAACTTCACTGGATACCCACATCTTACAGTATTCAGTTTAAGCTACTTTGAATTCCCTTCAAAGCTCTCCAAGGTCCTGGAACCCACTACCTCTCTGAATTACTTCACTCATTTAGTCCTACTGGGTCTTTTCATGGTACTGGTTTGCTTAATCCAAATCCAAAGTTTCTCCCTCAGAATCGTCACCTTGCTTCCTTCAAAATCCAAATAAAACCATATCTTTACTCTTAGTGTTATGCCTCATGATGTTGCCATCTATGTTTTCATTTCTGCCATCTATGTTTTGTTCTGAGTTTGAGAAAGGTGCTGTATGAATAAAAGTGATTCGTTTTTCTGTGGTTCCTCTTCATACTATTATCAGGTTTTCCATTTGGGATAGTAGAGTTCTTTCAGTGTTTAGTCCTCGTGGTCTTAGTTATGTTTTCCTTTTAAATTTGACTTTCTGTCAGTGGTTATTCCTCATATTCTTAGAGAGTTTTCCCATTTAAGACTCGGTTGCCCTCTGGGGCTCTATTGTACTATATCACTCCTCCCTCAGTATCACATCCATGCAATAATCTGTGCAGTAGCCTGTTGCTTCTTGTTGTATATTTTCTTACCAGGATAAATCATTATGTGTGCATTATTTTACCATGTGCAATACTGTGCAACGTTCTTATTGTCATTATTACTTGCAACATCATGTGACGTTTTCTAAACGGATGCTGAGTCGTTTAATTACTTGCAATATCTTCTGTGCAACATTACTACTTACGTCAATATTGCTTTTTCATTACTTAAAGGGGAATTATAATGCAAAACTCGCTTTGTTTAAACAGATTACAATAGGTCTATGGGCTACACAATACAAGTTCATGAAGTTCTTTGCACAAAATCACTCTCACATAAAGAGATTCACCAGCTTTATTCCTCACAGTTTCAGTCTCTTTCAAAATGAGCCGTCTGGATTGCTCCCTTCCTCTCACATCAGAACAAGAAAAAAATTTGCATAGAAGCACCCCTCATCTGTCAAGCCCCACCCAGATTAGTTGAAGATCTGCCATTTTTGTCTGCTGGTTTTATGAGCATGCATAGCACTGTGTCTATAGGCAGAGCCGAGTCACTCATGAATTGTTGTGTTCTTTGGGTTCTCTTGCTCTGGGTCCGACTCGGCATCCAACATATAAGAAAAAAAGACTTTCACTGGTGTTAAGGACATGGATTCTAATGTAAAATCCAGAATTTAAATGCGCATCTTAAGCGTGGGATGGGTGGGGCGTGGCCAGCAACAGCTTATTTGCATAAAAGTGACAGAACCCTTTTGAAAGGGACTGAAACTGTGAAGAATAAAGCTGGTGAATCTCTTTATGTAAGAGTGATTTTGTGCAAAGAACTTCATAAACATGTTTTGTAGCCCATAGATCTTTTATAACTAAAGTGAGTTTTGCATAATATGTCCTAATATGTCCTAATTCTCTAATAAGTGCAATAGCTTATTCCAAACTGCCATTTGTGTCTGTATTTTTTTACTCTCTAACTATGTATATAAGTAACTATGTTACTTATATATAGTATTTATACAAAGCATTGCTGTATATAGAATAGTGTATTTTTATATTGATATTTGTTCTTTTCCACTCATTTTTATTTAGATCTTACTTTTTTAATAATATTTTTCTTGGCTCTGCAATCATTACATAAGCAATTTCCTCTGGGATCAATAAATTTTTCTGATTCTGATTCCTCATGCTCTTAAGGAGGTTTTCCTTTTGAGACTTGGTTCCTCTCAGTGTTTATTCCTCGTACTCTTAGGTGAGGTTTTCCTTTTGAGACTGGGTGGCTCTTAGTGGTTCATCTCTTAGGGAGTATTTTCTTTCATGACTGGGATGCTCAGTGGTTCCTCCTCGTGTTCTTAGTCAGGGAATTCCTTTTGAGACGTGGTTGCTCTCAGTGGTTCTTCCTCAGGCTCTTAGTGGGGTTTTTGAAGCACACCGGTCATATTATTTGTACTTTAAGCAATTGACTTATTTGACTAGAACAGCAGCAGAAAAAGAGATGTTTAATTCTTGTCAACATGTGGCTAAAGACCGTTATGCACTAAAACTCTTATTGAACACAGTTTAACGAGAACCACCCTAATAACACAGAGTAGTTAGTTTTGCAGCTGTCCCCTAAAGCTCCAGAGAATGGATCTGATGTTGAGCTCTACTGTTTCACATCTGTTCTTTGAAATATGTCTTTTCCTGCCAGGCATCTGAAACAAAGATTCCAAAATTGTCTGGACGTGTTGTGGCTATATCTGTTTCTGACAAGATGGAAGGACACATAAAAGGAACAAAAGCTAAAAATGATTTTGAGTAATCATATTCTTAAGGTTTTATTTGTACCATTTTTATATCCTCGGGCAGCCAATCAACCTCAAAATTGTTTTTGTTTTGTGGAAAATTTTCCTTGAAATACTTGAAATGCAGACATATTTATAATGACCACCAGCATGGTCAATGTTCTCCTCAGATCCTCACCTTCACAGTTTGGGCGCTGTTTTATCTGAATTATACCCTATTATCTGAAAGGGGCTTTTTTGAAATTGATTGAAACTTCTTTGTGTAATGATTGCTCAGTAACTTGTTCACCCAAGAAAGCTCGCTTAATTCTTTTTATGTGAAAGCCAAAGAGCGTCAGTGGATTACAAAAGGGGGTCACAAACAGGCTTACTGTGTCATTATCACACAATAGAAAGAGAAACGGTCTTTGAATCTAACCCTGAGGGACCCCACAGGCAGTTTGGCTCAGAGGTTTCCCTGCCCATGACTATAGTGTTGTCCATGTTCTCAGTAAGATTTGAACTTACCCAGTAGACTTGTCAGTGTGGTTTAGGACACAGGGTGACTTATTGTGAGCAATAAACATAATGGACACTCTACAAGTGGCAGAATGATACAACACCAGAACCTTCACAAAGAAACACAGACAGTAAGTCTGTGAGTAATAAACTAAACTAGCAGAATTTGGACCCCAAAGATGTCTTGGCTGTTTGAGTACATTTGGGATTTGAGTGGTAAGTTTTGTGCATTTGATTTTCTTTGCCAAATTATTCCTCTGCTGCGGTAAGTTGGCATCCCATCCAGGGTGAATCCCTGCCTCGCATCTATAGACCCCGGGATTGGCTCCGGGTACCCAGGACCCTAGTAAGGATTAAGCGGTTCCAGAAAATGAATGAATGAACTTTTCCTCTAATTCAACAAGAAAGGGATTGGCACTGTTTGTTACTGTTTATGATTTTTCTAATGGGAGTTTTGAATACATGTAGTTCACCACATTATTTTACAACTAACAGATTATTGTGTACATGTAAACACACTAACTGCCAAAGTATATTGTTTTCATACTGCACAGTCTGTAACTGTAGAGGATAGGGCAGGGTGTCTGAGGACGTATTCCGCTATTTTTCCACTTGGCACTGAAAATACTCTCGTGGAGCAACATCACAAGGGGATAGATGGGTGTGGCACAAACATATCTAGGCTGACACTGCAAAAACAAAGAGAGAGAGAGACAAAGAGAGAGAGAGAGAGACAAAGACAGAGAGAGAGAGACAAAGACAGCGAGAGAGAACCTTCTTCATCCCTCAAGGATTCCTGTTTCCAATTACCTCTGCTTCACTCCTGGGATCCAAATGCATTGGCCTCACTTAACCTCACTCCTCCATTCGCCTATCCCTCAAGACTTAAGAGCTCCCACTCCAATCAACACACACCATGTCCAGTTACACACCAAACACACACGACATGACTCACAAAACATATGCTTAAAAAAAGGTGCCGTTTACTCAGTTTTAATGTGTACATCAATTCTGCTTGAATAAAATACACACAATTAAGCACAATTCATTCTTAAGTGGGCCTATAAATCCAAAACTAAAAGCCACACTGACACTGTAGAAGCGTATTTGAAATAAATGATGTAAGAAAAATACAGTTATGCTAATGGATGTTAGGCTCATTGTAAGTTTAATTCAAATAACACATAAAAAGCATGGTTTTAAGGTTGTCCTGACATGTAGTCCTGCTTTTCCCTCCTCCTGCTTTACCACCAAACCCATTGGCTTATGGAGGAGTAGACCTTCCCTTATAATCAAGTGCCAAGTTGAGTCTCTAAAAAATAATGTAACTGAACAACAAGACTGTGCTGATATACAGCACTACCGTGATTTACGAGTTTTTCAAGATACGAGCGTCTCTCGGCTGATTTTTTTATTTGAGTTGAGAGCTAAAATTTGGGTTACAAGCTTTTGTGTTTGCAGTTATTTTGCAAAAGTTTGTTTATCCATGTGTCCAAAAAGAGTGAGTGTGAAGGACAGTGCTGAGAAGAAGCAGATGATGTGCATTGAACTAAAGAAATAAATGAGAAAATCAGGACCAAGGTGTGCGTGGAGTCGACTCGGCCAATCAGAATATTTTCTAAACAGTGAACATCTATCCATGAGAAGATGGAGGAGCTGCTGACGGTGTGGTTGAAGAGAAGCAGCTCGCAGGAGATCCGTGACGGAGGGGATGATCTGGAGAAGATTGGAGCTGTTTACGCCGATTTGCTGCAGCAGAACCAGGCGTTTCGGCGAACGAGGCATCGGGCCGCCGGTTAAAGCCAGTCGGGGCTCAGAATTTTAAAAAGAGGACCAGCAAATGCTTAACATTATAGTTAATAAACCAGTTTATTGCAGTATATTCTATTGTATTGTGTTTTTATACAATATTCGTTGTATAAATGCACATTTTTCTTATTTAAAAACAAAAAAATGCTGGGGACTAAAACGAATTCTGGAGGTCCTGAACGGATTAATGGCATTTCAATTCATTTCAACCGGGAAAACTAATTTGACATACGAGTAATTTGAGCTACGACCTCAGTCACAGAATGAATTAAATGAAATAAGTCAAGGCACCACTGTTCTGTATTTCTACTACAGAACAAGCTACATGTCTAGATGAAGTACACTGAATGCATCAGTTTGTATGAAAGATTTGAACCACATGGTATTCTCTGGCAACAAGCCACAACACACACTGCTAAGCTGCTTGGAAGTCTACAGATTCAGCTCTAATTCAGTTCAAACTGTGTAAGGAAAACAAGGCCTCGTACAAGTTCCTCTCTGTAGAACTACAACCTCCTGGCCTGCGGTGAAATCCCCCGAGCCGCTTTGTTGGAGATTATTGAAGTGTTAGATCCCATCAGAACATTAATCCTAGACTCTGCCCCTCTTCCCCTAACGACTCCTAATGCCGAGATCTAAATCACCTGAGTTTTAATCACATGACCCTAATTAATGAAGATAAATACCTCAGATCTTCACCTTAAGCTTTGTGAAGTATTGCCTTGGACTGTCCCTGCATGCTGAGTGTGGGTTTCTTACCTGATTTGCCGGTTTCTGGACTTCAGGCACATTTCCATATGCATGCAGGAACTGTGCTGCAATAGCAGGTTCTGGTGTTCCAGTGTATCTCAGTCCGGTGACTGTTTCTGACTCAATTGTCTCCACAGTTTCTGGCCGATCGTCCCAAAACCGCGTCCATGGATTCAAACCGGCGGAGCGTTTTTCTTTCAGAGCCGCTTTTGTTATTGTGGTCTTTTATTATTTCTAGTTTTGTTTGAGTGTTTTCTCTGTGTTCTTTATCCGTGTGATGAGAACAGAACCCAGAGAACTTGTTAGTGACATCCTGGATCTCCTTCACGTTTCTCACAGAGTTGAGGATAAATTTGTTTAGTCTTCAAAACTCTCACTGAAATTTATCTTCAGCCCAGACAGAAAGTCGTGCTTGTACTTTGTTGTTCGTTTTTTGTGCAAATAGTAAATGGGCCTCTTTCTATGTTGATTTTAACCAATCAGAAAGCAGTGACCCACTTTCAGCCCTGCTGCCGGGCCGTAACAGTTCGGGCACAGGTCGGTTCATTTATATTACAAAAATATTTGTCCTCTTTTCTTTTGTTTGCTGATTTGGATTTTTGAGCTCTTTGGTGTGGCGATTTGGAAATATTTCCAAGTCTGACTGCCTTTTGGCTTTTTTTAAACTCTGCCAGCATCTGCTGTTTTTTGGAATAAACCTCGTTGACTCTGTGCTTGAGTCTATCTTGGTCTGAATATGAAATTAAGACTTGTATCTCCTCCAGCAACAGACTGAATCATGCTCACCAATTGAATTATCACAATCAAGCTACCTTCCTAGAAGCTCCTCAGTGAATATGAATCTTTTAACAGGCACTGACATGATAATCAAAACTGGAGTCCTGTCCAAGGGGCATCCAGCAAAATGAAAGAAATATTTATGGCCAACTGCTCATCACAGAAATGATATTTGTGTCAGTAAAATGGGCTTAGAGTTTCACAAGCATGTCTGACACCAGGAGAATTTCACTTAACAGTTGGATACAGTGATCTCTGATTGTATGTGAAGGTTCTTGCCATTTCTGTGACAGTGGAAAACCCAAATTTTAGAGGGGGGGGGGGGAAAACCCCACCTTTGGAACCCCCCCCCCCCCCCCCCTTGAAGTCCATAAAGCATTACAATATAGGTCCAAAAGCTGGTATAAACCTGCTTATCCAACATTTTGTCTTAAATGAGGGTAGTAATGGAAAGTTTACCCGCCATTACTACAGTTACAGCCATGACTTCTCTGAGACAGGTTTACACGACGTTAGAACGTTGCTGTGATTGTGTCACTTTATTCAGCCATGAGAGTTTTAGGAGGTCAGGTCTGGATCTCACACACCATTCCAATTCAGACCAAATATACAGCTCTAAAGCCCAATGCCGGGGGGATTTGACCCCTCTAGCATTTGGGCCTGGGCTAACCTCAGAGTTGTAAACAGCATTCAGTGTGATTTTACGTTGAGTTTGAGGTTAAACTTTGAAAGGCCACATTATTCAAACTGCATTACAGTCTCTGGCCTATAATAGTGTTGGGTTCTTTTCTCCAGTAGACATCGCCAGTTCTAGTAAGGCATGAATGTTCCAGAATGTCACACATTAGCATCTTACATCAATGTAATATCCTGAAATCCCCAAAGACATTACATCAGCTAATTGGAAATGTCAGGTATAGGATCTGAAGGTGGATTTGTAATTAAAAGTGCTAAACTGCAAAAGTAAATGGAGTTTAGCAGAATCTTTTATCCAAAGTGGCTTCCATTCCCTAACTACAGGGGTCTCTCCCTGGAGCAACTTGAGGTTAAGGGTGTTGCTCAGGAACCCAGTGGTGATACGCAGAACTTAGGATTCGAACCCATGATGTCTTGGGCCAGAGGCAAGTATCCTACCCACTAGGCCACCCCCACCCTACACTACACTACACTACACTACACTACACTACACTACACTACACTACACTACCCTACACTACACTACACTACACTAGAGAGGCTGAATATGTGTCTATCCACTCCAAAGAGTGCCAGTGCTTTTTCATTTTTTAAAAAAATAACTAAAAATCAGTTGAACAAAAACCCTTTAAAACACGCATTTGCAGCTACAACCCCTTATGCTGCCAAACCAGCTCTATTTTATCAAGACATGTACTTTAAGACTTTAGAGGCTGTACTGTGTTATCTGGACCAAGACGCTAGCAGCAGATCCCATCACAGGTCACCAATCAGGAGCTCTACCTTTCTGAGAAGTCTTTTTTCAGCCACCTGCACTGCCTAATGAAAGTCTTCAGAAGATCTTGATTGGCTGGAGCGTTACTCCATGGCACCGCGAGCAAATTAAACACAGATAAGAGCAGGAAATTGGGTCTCGAGAAGGAGAATTAATGAAACCTCCTGTAAGTTACAAGGTGGGCCCTCCACCGCTTGGAATACTTCTATAGATGTTCAGTAGGACTGCGATCTGGGGAATTTGAAGTCTACACCTTAAACCTTTTGTCATGATCCTCACAACATTAATAAACAATTTTATGAACGTCGGTGCCATGGAGTGTGCTTGGTCTGCAACAATATATAGGAAACATCAAATCCACATGAAGGCCAGGAGCTATTTCCAAGCAGAACCTCACCCAGACCATCACACGTAGCAGACGCCTGTAGTTAAAGATAGCCTCGAGATGGCAGATATGGGAGGACTGAAGCTTTCCAGTAGTTCTGATAACCCTCTGTTCTGATAACTTACCTTGTTACCAATCTGAGATCCAATTATATGAGCATTAGTGAGAGAAACAGATGGACCCCAGTCTGTAATTAGAGAACTACCTGCATGGAAAGTGAAGCTGATAAAACAGATAAATGCAGAAATTAGGTTAAACAATGTGATTTTATAT
>JBBJLR010148948.1:0-15490 GCA_037577145.1 Brachypetersius gabonensis
GGGGGTGACCAGCTGGGTCGCTGCGGTGGGATCCGCCCTGCTGGGGGCGGGGCTTGGGGTCTTGGATCTTTTCAGTGCGTGGATGGGCCTCCACCGGGGGGTGGGGGGGGTGCTGTGCCGTGTGAGTGATCGCAGAGGGTCTAGGGGTTCCCTACCCATTCCATACACATGTACCACATAGTGAGTGTAAATAGGTCAAATGGAAGAATTTGTTTAAATTTAGACTATGTGGTTTCCCATCGGCAACAATTGTTGCCGAGTATAAAACCTACATTTTAACTATCATAACCACCAAGAAATGAAAAAATTCAAACATAATGTGTGTTAGCGAAGTCTAAGGAGTAAAATGCATGCACTTATTTTGCAGGGAAAAATTTGGGATTAAACGGGTTAATTTAATCAATTTAATACATTACCCTTAAAGAAAATTCAAAGGTAAACCCGTATCTGTACTGTACAGTTTACACTGAACTCCTGCAGTGCTAGAATGTAAATAGCGACGTTACCCCTGTATAGACTGTAATTCATGCAGCGTGTTTTCTTTGGTATGCGCTGTCGTTTTCTTTGGTGTTTAATTAATAAAAATACAGGGTTTTAAGCACAACAAAACGAAAGACATTAGAACACTCAGAGAAACACTCAAGGCGCTCCACGCTGAACCTGTTCTGATGCTGAACTCTGGACTGCAGCTGCCAGAGATGCATTACAGGGCAGCAGCCAATCAGAGACCGTTATTTAGTTCTACCTGTACTTTCAAATATTTACGACATTTATGAGATGCTTTTATCCAAAGCAACTTCCATTCTCTAACTACAGAGGACAGTCTCCCTGGAGCAACTTGGGGTTAAGGGACCAACTTGCTCAGGGACCCAGTGGTGATGCTGAAGGTAGGATTCGAACCTATGACCTTTGGTCCAGAGGCAAGTATCCTACCACTAGGCCACCACCTCCCCTGCCTATGAGTACAATGGCATTTCACCATACTGCTTTCTTTGTTTTCTGGACAGTACAATCACATTTATACAGTTTGTATATTATATTTAAAAAAATTATAAATATAATTATATAAAAATTATATTTTTCTATAAATGAGCACTAAAATGCATGAAAAATTGCGACGAAAAAAAAAAGACAAAAAAAGCAGTGGATATCTGCGGTTTCCACGAAAAATTTGCAGTTTGGTTCTATGAGAAAATCTGCAAATGACTGAAGCTGCGACTGAGTGGGAGTTTGCTGTAAATCATATCTGTGATGTGTAGAGTGGGGGGTTCCAGTTTTCATGACTGTAGCTTCTGTCTTTGGTTCAGCTTGTGGATTCATGTTACAGTGAAAGCTCATGAAGCCACACTTCGATGTTGCTTTTGTCTGCTGGCAGCTCGGTGATTTCTCAGCAGGTTTTCTGTGAGCGCAGCCCGGTGTGGCCTGCTGAAGTCTGAGAGCTCTGTTCTACTGCTCTACTGTGAACGGCTCAGAGGGTCAAACTAGGAAAGCATGTTAGCAGCGGTAGAAGAGCGAATACTGCGTTGACGTCATTTTACATGCAAAAAGATTTTATTCCAATTTTTGGGGACATTTCTATTGATCCATTCATGGTGTTCACACAGTGTAAAGGATAGTAATGACAAATGAGTTAAAACCAGTTCTTGCTTTATATTCCCTGCTACTTCTTTCACCTGCTAAAACACTAATGGTCCATTAGGAGATTTGTCTGCTGTCGCTATCCAAGCGATGCATTAGTGATTTGGCTTCTCACACCGGCTTCTCTCGTGCAGCAAGAAAGAAATACAGGAAAAAAAACAAAACCTTGGTGAAAACACACACATCTAAAATCACACCCAGTGGTTTTGTTGTGTTTTATTTCGAGCTGAGGTTAAAGAAGAAAAAGGTCTGGTGTAAGAGATTGAAGTCTTTTCTCCTGGTGCAGTCCAGCTCCTTAGGAAGAATGAGAGATGGTTAGAGAGAATGCTTTCTGCGCCCTGTGATGTTTGATCTCCCGAGATGAAGAGTCCAGACCCTCGTTTGAGTAAACAACAGTGGCCATATAAGGGAGCCCACTTCAGCTGGGGAGAAAAAACACTGTGCATTACCGCCCCTCCCTGTCTCTCGCCGCACATGCTCCTCCGGGGAGCATTTAATTTGCTGATTTGATTTTGCCAATTAATTTTATTCAGCTGATTCTCTCGTCAGTCAGCAGGGCCAGTCGGAAGGGCAGGGTTTCATACATGGGATGCAAATGAACTACTTTCATGCAATGCTAATGCTGCCCTGTCCGTCTCTGCGCTGAAGCTGAAAATCGGCTGAGCTTGGTCTGATTGTGCAAAAAAATCTACATCCAAAGGCCGATTGATTATTTATTTTCTAAATGCTTTGGTGGCTTCACACTAAACCACATGTTGGATGCTGGTGTCAGAAGGTGGGTTTTGCACTCACCAGATTTTGCACTCACCAGATTTTTGATCAGTTTTAATTCAATGATTTTCATGGCACTCACCAAAGGTGGTGATGTTTTTCCTAAACCTACACAGCCACTTCAGAGCCCTTCAGGAGCCTTCGTTTTTAAGAACTGAAACTCATTTTTTCATTTTTAATGAAAGACCACCATTTCAATTTTTTTCCTGTGGCCAAACGGACACAGACGAACTTTGCAGTTTTTATTTGCTTTGAGCAACACTCTTAAAAAGAAACACAAAAAAGGCTTTTTGGAGTGAAACTATAAAGTAATGTTTTTGGTTCGTTTATAATGCATTATAATGCATAAATAAGAATGCATAAATGCATAAAAAGTATGTGTGAAGAACCTTTAGCCTCCAGATAAAGTAAATGTTCTACACTGTTTAAAGGTTTTTCCTAGAACCACACAGACAGTAACAAGACGGATCAAAAACCATCCAAGGACTGGTGGAGGCCTAGTGGTAGGATACTTGCCTTTGGACCAAGAGGTCATAGGTTTGAATCCTACCTTCAGCACCAGCACTGGATTCCTGAGCATGACCCTTAAGCCCAAGTTGCTCCAGAGAGACTGCCCCCTGTAGTTAGGGAAGTCACTTTGGAAGAAGCGTCTGATAAACGCTGTAGGCCTAAATGTAAAATATGAGTTTGGACACAGCCTTTATGTCTTTAATCTAAATGCTGCCAAATTTGATCCGAAGGGTTAATCTTTTTGGTAATGCTTCCATTAGAGAGAGGGGAACAATGAAGTAAATAGGTCGGAAATCTGATTTGAAGTTAAGGGCAAAAGCTTCAGGACTTTACAGAACTTTGCTTGTTTTTAAGGGCCACTGGTCATTATCAAAAGTGTCTTGAACAGGGCCCTGACGCTTGGCGAGATGTTGTGTTGTCCTGAAGACATTATTTTTATTTAATGACCAGTGGACTGAACACTATCACACTTATTCTCATCCAAACCACAAACTACTGCACTAAAGGTACAGAAAACAGTGCACCAGCAGAAGTGTGTAGAATGGTGGAGGCCTAGTGTGTAGGATACTTGCCTCTGGACCAAGAGGTCGTGGGTTTGAATCCTACCTTCAGCAAACCACCACTGGGTTCCTGAGCGAGACATTTAACCCCAAGTTGCTCCAGAGAGACTGCCCCCTGTAGTTAGGGAAGTCACTTTGGAAGAAGCGTCTGATAAACGCTGTAGGCCTAAATGTAAAATATGAGTTTGGACACAGCCTTTATGTCTTTAATCAGCCTGTCAGCAGCACTCAGACATCCTGTACTCTCCATAACTACTGAAACTGAAAAACATCTGTCGTTTTTATAGTGAAGGTGTCACCAAATTGCTATTTCCATCACAGTAAGTGAACAGAGTACCAAATTATATAAAATCCGTCAATCAGAAGCACGAAGCCCGTTGCTGACAGCAGCCGTCGCTCTTTTTTTTTCTGTTCATTATCGAGAAACACTGACCTCTGACCACTGGGACGGCGCCTTCAACCCAACCAGACTTTTTTCAGCATTCTGAGGAGCCGCTGAACATAATAAAGACGTTTACGACTTCTGAGACGTCTTTGTTGTGACACAAGAATACCTGAACAAAGAGAGCGCCTCTGAATAATACAAATGCAGTTTGGAAGGCTGTTGTTTGTATTTCGGTTCCTTTGTTTTGACACACTGTCCTTGAACACGTAAGGTGGAGCGCTTTCGCATTCGGCTCATGTTTAGCTTTTCAGACGAGGTGCCACACGACACAACAGAGGTCTATGGAAATATTTAGCAATGTCCCTCGAGAAGAGAGCAAGAACTGAATCTGAAAGGGTCGTGGCAGCAGTCAAAAGGTGCATTAATATTCATTGGACAAAGAAACGCAGGGAGGGAGGAGGGGGTCGAGAGCGATGCCTGAAAGAGCACAGCAGACAGGAAAAAAATAAATAAATAAATAATTGACGTCGTAACTGTGAGGCCACAGGCCTGAGAGCGTGAAAACAAATCACGGAGTTTACACAGGCAGGACGTCCACAGCATGTTCCTAAAAAAAAGACCATGGCGGCGATGAAGAGCGCCTTCAGAACAGCTCAAATCAGAGCAGGTTTTTGATGCACAGCCACACACTGAAATAAAGTGTTGCTAAATCTGGACCGTCAGTGATCTCTCATGAATATTCATGACCTCCGTCAAGCACTGCATTTATTTAATTTACTTCACACATTTCACACTCGGCTTCTTTGTATTCAAATTAGGGGCACTCTGAGGTCACGCCTGACGCTGGAAACAAGCAGAGACCACAAGGAAAGTATATTCTCGTCTCATTTCTAATATCTGATGTTATCTTCCTGCACTCAGGTAGAGACTGTCATCAGGGGTCAAAGTGCAATGTCTGTGTTGGGCCATGTCAGAAAGGGGGGGGGGGGGGGGGGGCTGGAGGGCAAAACTGCTGTCAAAACTCTTTTCCTGTTGTTAAAAATATTTTAAAAAATTTACTAAAACCCACATAACCCCCTAATATACACACAGACACAGCTCAGGAATTCAGCATAACAAACTTAAAATTAGCATAAAATTTTCATAACATGTTACAAAAGCTCTGAAAGACAGTAAAACAGTAACTTTAGTAATTGATTGGACCCACAGCCAAACACACTGTGTGGCCTACACTGTTTTGGGCTGTATTTTTATGGTAAACCTGGCAGCAATAATAAGGGAGTCTTTTTAGTTGTGATTGTGATTATGATTAGTTTCATTTTAATGCTGGGCAATAATAAAAAATGTTATCACTATTAATCACTTTGTTAAATGCAAAATTAAATATATAATTAAAATGTAGTGTTCCTTTAACACAGTTACAGTTCAAAGATTTCTGTAAATCTCAACTTAAACATTAATGTAATCAGATCCAGTGTAAAACCATTTTATTTGCCACTGCAGAGACTCACGTTTTTATCTAGTTTATTATAGAAAAACATGTTCCAGAGCATTATAACCAACTCCATATGAAAGTCTCCGTTTCTGAATACAGTGTAATGGTACTTTTATCCACATGGTGCTGCACCCACAAGCACAAAATAGCACTAAACTTTCAAAATAGAAGTATATATAAAAAAACCTGTTTAACGCACAATAAAATAATTGTCGGTGTTAGTAAATAATAACACATTAACCTGCCCACCCCTATTTCATAATTTTTTTTTTGTGGGTAGGTACTATAAGCATATATATACAATAATATTTATCTTTGTATTTATAAATATAAGACTATATTGCATATTCGTGTTATAGATGATATATTATTGTACATTATACTGTTAAGTATATTGTTCATTGTGTCTTTACATATTATTGTTCTTTTTATACTGTTGTGCTTGAGAGACTCCATCGACCGGAATCAGATTCCTTGTGTGTGTCGCTCACATGTCTGACCAATAAACGCGATTCTAAAACTAAACGATAGAAAAAACGTTGATTAAAGCTCAGCGAAGGTGTTTCGGGATGTTTTGCAGGTCAGTGTGTCTGATCACTTTTGTTCATCCACAGATAATTAAATCACTCTTCTATAATGGAGGTGGGAAAGCTGCGGTCGAATGCGAAGTGGTTACGGCTCTTAGTAAGTGATTTAAACTGCGGCTGATCAGGTCCGAGAAGCGTTAGCTTTAATCACAACTTTATATCTGAGAGAATAAGAGCTTTTACACTTCGCCATAACTTTTACACTTAATCATAACTTTATATTAGAGAGAATAAGAGCTTTTACACTTCGCCTCGGAGCCAAACCCACTACAGCCCTCACGCTGCCGCGTGCCGACGCTTCATCCTGAGACGCATTAATGAACTCGACACTTCATTTGCAAATCACAGACCATAAACTTGAAAGGCACAGCTTTTTAATCCTTTTTTCAAAAAAAATTTAAATAAGGCATGAAAATGTTACATTCAAGCCTCCTCTTGATATAATTTCTGTTTGATGTTCATTAAAACCGCAAACACAGTCGAGGTCTTCGTTGTCGCTTTCGGCTTCGTTTTTGGCTCTGAAAATCTTCTTCCACCGAAACCCAGGCTTGTTGACATCTGCTCCCAGGAGACGGTCGCCGCAGGGGAAACGAGCTCTGAGGAACGAGGAGACTTCACTTCTTCTTGCTTTTGGGTTTTCGGCTCCTCGTTGTCCTCGACTCGTCCTGAGGGAGCAGAAAGCCAGGAGGACTGTGAGCTGAAATAAACGGCAACACAACTACAAAGAAAGTGCGAATACATATAACCTACAGCAACGTGGAGCTTCACATTCAGGAACGATCTGACAGTGATACATCAATTTCTAATTTGCATTTACTTTAAAGTGTAAACGTTATACAATTAAACTGACTTTGAATGCAACACTATTAATTTCACAGTTTGTCATCTAACAAATATTTAACTTGAAAAAAAAAATTCTACTAAATTTATTTAATAAATAAATATTCTGATATATGTTCGTGCAACAGGATTCTAATTTTGGACCATTTCTATTTGGTCCAATGTGATAAACGTTGGTCTGTAGTCTTCGTTATGACAGCTCTAACTCAAACACATGGACGCCACAAGACCTCTGACGATCCGCTGTGTTATCTGGCACCCCTGGTTTACCAGAAGAACATCCAAGAGCATCACACTGTGTCCACCTGCACTGCACACTGGGGCCTTCTCCTCCCTCCTACAAGAAATTAGCATTTGTAAGACCAGGCGATTTCATTCTGTTTCCTCATGGTCCAGATGTGATGGTCACAGGCACTTTTGGTGATGGCAGGAGTAAACATGGGTTCTCCGACCGGTCTGGAGACCACACCTTGACTTGTCAGAGCTGTTTTAGGGGTAACCATGGGGACCTACGCAATATTAGGCAGGTGGTTTAGATGTTATGGCTGTATAAATGAACTCTACTGACCACATAGCTGTAGTCCTGTAGTCAGTCTATATGCAATATATTACAAAACATACATGTATTCAAGACCCTCTTAAACAAGAAGCGTTCCCCTGAGTTCTGTACAAGTCGCCATAATGTAAATGTGGCTGAGTCAGTCACATTGGGAGCATGAATAAAGATCGGAGTGACAGCCAATGGCACTTTCTCACTCATCTGCAGTTACATCATTTCCTGAAAAAAGAAAATGACTGGGCTGCGTTCACAGTACAGTTCAGCTAATTTCGCCACAAATGAATATATGAGGGCAAAGATGGCAATTAGCAGTGGCCCAGAGCCAAATCCTCGCTCCCCGTCGGCCTTTTAAACGACTCCCTCAGAGACTGAACGGCATCCCGACGCCGGTCACCAGAGGAAAAAAAAACGGCTCGCATTCTGCAGGTCATTAGCACAACTTGTTTGTTCATCAGACCTCTGGCGTGCTGGAAGACACGACTCAGTCTCTTCATTCACGCAGCAGGACGGTAATAATATTCAGTGTCTGTGTTTCGCAGGAAGAACGCTGTATGCATCTTATACGTAGATAAAACATGGATGCCTGCAGAGCGCTGTCATTATCATCACCCTCCTCCTCCTCCGGGGTAATAATAAATGCCTCATCCATTCAACACCACTTGATGTGCAGAATGAAACACTTGTTTTATTAAATAACATTACTTTTTCTGTTCTTGTCTCTGAAGGATCATTAACTCCTGTGATGTTAGAAAACATTCTGAATACAGGATGAAGCTGAGCGGAGAACCGGTAAGCAGGTCTACAGAACTACAGAAAGGACCAGCAGCTCCGACTGTGTGAGGCTAAAGTGAAAATACATGAACATGGAAGAACAGAGACAGTGTAGGTCAGCATAGCCAAGTATAAACACTTTATATGTTACAAAGTTACAAAGTAGTCCAGAAAACACAGCAGATCAGTCCAGACTGTCTCATTATAATACACACCCACCTCTCACCATCCACCCGGCCCAACACCGCCTCTCATCGTCCACCCGACCCAACACCCCCTCCCATAGAGAGAAAGAGAAATGCCTGAAAGTTTATGAAATGTACTTTATCAATAATCTGCAAGCATCTACTTTATACTTAAGAACAAACTGATCTGGTTTATATTGGATGATAAAAAAGAGCATTAAAATTAGTCTGGAAGTGGCCAAGCTCACAAACTACTACTGCTGCAACTAATAATAATAATGGTGATGACAACTATTATTACTATATTATTATATTATTGCCTTTTCAGTTTGGAGTATTAGATGGTATTAGAAGTGCCCTGACCCCAAATCAACTTCCAGTCCAGTCCTTATTAAACCTGTGTAGCACATTGTATTATTATTCCTGTTTCTCAGCGAAGTCTCTTTTCTGCTGTATTAATGGAGTCCTTCTGTATTTCCTGCCCACTAAATTAGCACTGGCTGTCGATGTGGGTCTGATTCCTGAAGATTTAAGATCTCTGTGTCCTCCCTACCCCCCCCACAACCCGCTTTTTCTAATTACACTGTGCATTTCAATGCATCTCCAGCTCCCGCTCGGGAAACCGCAGGTTACTGTGCGTAGGCATAACAACTGAACTCGGCTCAATCTGGTATCACTATGCAAATTTGAGTTACGGCACTCAATAAAAGCCACACGGGAGCATCGCTGGTGCTTTCAGTGGAACAGCGTGAGACAAGGCCACAGTTTTTCCATTTTCCCTCTGATATACAGTGAACGTGTGGAACACGACACCTCTGAGCTTTTCTGCATTTCACAAAAAAGGTGAAGGGGGGGGGGCAATACAGTTTTGTCTAATGTCCATTTTGTCAAATTTGTGTTGGCGAGTCAAGGATTTTTTGGTCATAGTTCTGTTGGCCCGATGGGAACAACTAACAAGAGTGTCTGCGCAACTTGGAAACTGTAATAGGTTGTTTGAATGAAAGCAAGTCTTTTAGGACATATAATAGGACATATTTCCATTGGTGGAATGGAAAAGAACACGGACACAAAGCCAGCTGCCTGTCTTATTAGTGACGTCCTGGCGCACCTTCATGTTTCTCACAGAATTAAAGATAAACTTTACATTTTAAAATGTAAAGGTAAACCTGTATCCGCCCTGCTGTCTCCCGCAGTGCTAGAATGTAAATAGCGATGTTACCCCAGTACAGACTGGACTGTAATTCATGCAGTGCATTCTCTTTGGTAAAAGCAGGTGAATACAGTAATAAATTCATTTAATTTACTGAAAAATACAGGCTTTAAGAAAAAAATCGAAAAACACGAGAAACACTCGACAGTCCGCAAGGGAAATTCTGGACGGCAGCTGCGTCAAATGGCAGCAGCCAATCAGCAGCAAGGAGGCTACTTTCAAAGCTCCCGCCTCTGAGCACAGCGGTATTTCACCATCCCAAGACGCGCATTCTCTCTTTTTCTCTTCCCGGTACCAAAACTTTTTAGTTATTTCTTATATGGAAATGTAACTGAATTTACGTTAATATTTGTGTTACGAAATTAGTAAATTATACTTTTCCTAATAATTTAGCAGAAAAGATATACACTGGCAGGAAAAAAAGTAACAAATAATGTGGAGGATATCTGCGGTTTCTGCAAATTTGTGGAAGTTTCCGTGAACAATTATTAGTTCGGTCCTAAGATAAAATCTGCTGGAAACATGTGGTATAGATCCCAGAATACTCCACCACCCTCGTAACCATGGCGATCCTGCAGTGGCCCACATGCCCTTATTTGCACAGAAATGAAAGGAAAGAAAACAACAATCAAATGAATCTGTTGGCAGAAGTCGTCCTCTCTCTCTATAAGCCTCCTCCAAACCTCAATCTCATGATGTGGGTAAGCTTGTTCCCGCTCGCTGCTTTACTACAGCAGACACGGAATATCTGGAAAGGTGACCCGCTGTATCAGTGTTTCCAAACCAATTAGAGGTGAAATGCGGAACGAGATTTAGTTTTCTGGAGGGGCAACAAAGTAATTCCTAATAAAAGAAAAGTGTCCGGCCACTCAAGGCTCTGGGAATTGGACCCGGCCGAGGGAGCGATCACAGCCGCCCTTCAACAGGACCGACCTTTCTCTGCTCTCAGATCAAAACACATCTTCTGTCTTGGGTCATTTTTGCAGCCCTTTCCACTGTAAATGATGAATAGAACCATAGAAATGATCCAAAATTATTATTATTTAGATATTAAAATCACACTATATCGACTTATACCAAATGACCCACATCCTGTTTTCCACTTGGTTTGCAGAGTGTCGTGAAATATTTATCTCTAGTATATTTACACTCCAGTATGGACTTCATTATGAACTGGTCTGGCAACAGGCAGAACAGGAGGATGTATGCAAAGGAATTGGTTCTCATAACATCTCATATTCACTACATATGGAGTGATAAACACCTTTATTAGTGTGAACATAGAAAGCAGAGAAATAAAGCAATAATAATAAATCAACATAAATATGCAGGGTAGCTTCTGTGAAAACCATGCCAGCAGGGTCTCACTATTAAATGCACATTCATACTATAAAAAATATCACGTTTTCTGTCTTAAATCACTCGATTAGTCATCGAAGTAAATAATAATAATGTGTAGCAGATAATATAATGAGTAGTGAGAGCCCTCAAGTGTTTACACAGCGTGTATTTGTAACTTCTGGATTTGTACTACTGCATTAAACACATCAGAGTATCGGTACCGGTACCGCTCTCACCGCTGGTTCTGCGTAGCCCTCCTGGACGAGGATGTTCCTGGCACAGTTGTTGATGTGTTTGAACCGGTCGGGCCCAAGCAGGATCCCACCGTACCACCGCGACACCACCACGAGCACGTTCCTCACATCCAGAATCTAGAGAGAGAAACTCGTTTACCAGGTCATCAGTCTCTGATACACACTGAAGAACATGCTCTGAATAGACCACAGCTAATAGCAGGACCTCCGGGTCGGAGCCGTTTTTGAAAAATGCTACCCTGTGGTAAGAAAACTTCACTGACGCAAACCAGCAGGATTTATGAAATGTAGTAGTTAAGCTGTCTGGCCTCAGTCGAGTCCAGCTTGAGTTGCTATATGATTTTTTTTATGTCATTTTAGTGCACTTTATTGGCCTGCTTACAGCATGTTTGACGACTGACGGTTCCGAAGTTCAGTGACACTCAGGGATCAAAGTGTCCACAGAAGGAAATAGGATTTAAACTGAATTTATGTGACAGAAATATCACATTTATTCTTTCCATGAAAGACACAGCCCTTAAGGGTTGAGGGCCGATTTCTCTGGCTGAGACGTTTGGAAACTGAGGGTTCACTCCAGAACTCATTTACACACAGAGAGGTTTCAGGTTCATGTTCTGAGCTATTTTGCTGTCACCATCCTGACCAGTGGTTCTCAAACAGGTCCCCCGAGGCCCCAGACACGCCATGTTTTTGCTTTAATGTGGGGAAAGTTGGGTTTCAGCAAAAAACCTCAATTACCTGGGTGTCCCCGAGGACCACCTTGAGAACCAGAGGTCTACTAAGACTGTATGGGAAATGTGTCCTTCCCACATCAGTTGTTCATCTGTACCCTAGAAAACGTTGAAAACAAAGTAAAAATACAATCAAACACCAACAGGACCAGAACACCTAACACCTGCAGGAGGAGAATCAAGTCCAATTTAGCCAATCCGGTTAGTCAATTAAGGTAATTGGTTAGTGCTAGTCCCAATTCCCTTGCTAAATGGCAAATTGGTCAATTAAACTGACATTTTGTGATGGCCACACATTTAGTTAATATGTCAAGATCTCCAGTTCATGATATATAGTAGTGGATTTCAGTGGCTGTAATCTTTCAGGACTTCACCGTAAATTGTTTCAGATCCTCAAACAAATGCATTTTAAAACAACCCAAGTTTTACAGCTTCTAAATGACTCTCCAAAATGTCTGTAACCTCTACCGACTGCAGAACTTCAAATGTGGACAAAATTTCCACATGGAGTAAATTCCGTCAACAATGTGTCGGTCAAAAGGAAGCGAACTAAGGGACAAAACTGGGCTGGTGTATTTTATTTATATATAAATTATGCAATCATCACAGTCAGGGGCGCAACTACTCAATTTTTGCGGGGTATTCAACCCCCCCACCCCCCGAACCCCATCGCGGCAGCATCGCTGGTCATAACATCTACTGCCAGTGGCCAGGCCCTACGTTTCTTAAATATTTTAAACAGCCTATTTAAGCATGATTTAAAAGCACAAGAACAGTTTTAAAACATAAACGCCAATTATATTTAATTATATTTATATTACCTCAAATTTCCAACATGCTTTGTAGGTGTAGGTTGTTTTTTTTCTTAGGGAAGCCATCATTTAACAGATTCTCCTGCTAGAAGTAGTTACCATGCGACACTACATTAAAGTATTAGTTAATTAGTCTGAAGCTACAGAGAACATTCATTAGAGAATCACACATGATAACCATGAAAACGTTAATGACAGCAGCTACACTTGGACCCATTCATCTGTCACAGGCGGTGGGTTTGTTTACTTCAATTAAAATCCTAATATCGAACATCATTCGGGAAATAGGGGCCTGTTTAAAGGAAATGTAACAGGATAACACTTAAACAGCTACACCAGTACTCCAAACTCTGCCTAGACCATTACCCTACTAAACCAAGCTCGTCTGTTCACTAAATTACTCTCAAAATTGCTCATATTCAAAACCTGTCCATAGAACTGGATCAAAAATGGGATCGGCGTCACGACATGAAAGTGAAGGTTCATTAGAAAGAAGCGACTCCAGTCAAACTGATTCGCCATCAAACGCAAAAGAATTCATATCTGAAAGATACATATAGAAAAAAAAAAGCAGCATTGCTCGTCAAGCCCTGTAGCTTAAGTCTTGCATGCCGCACTTCATCTAAAAGCAAATATCCAAAAAATGACCACAATCTCTGGCCTAGCTCTGTAGTTCACAGTTTAGGCTACAGTCTCAAAAACAGAAGGTTGTGGGATCAAACCTGAGTCTTTAACTTTATGTCTTTCACGTCACACTTCATCTGAAAGTAATTTATCTTAAATAAAGTAAACAGCTTGTCAAGTTCAGTAGGTCACTGGATTTAGCTGTGGCCTCAAAATCATAAGGTTGTAGGATCTAATCAGTGTCTTACTTTTAATGTGTCTTGTATGTAACACTTCATCTGAAAGTCAAATGTCCAGAAACAATTGGCGCATCAGGCCTGGCTCTATAGTGCACTGGTTTAAACCACGTCTAGAAGGTCGTAGGATCAAATCTGAGTTGCCTATTTTAAATCTTGTACATCATATTAATCTAAAAGTAAAATATAAAAAGTTGGTTAGGTTGCAGTGCTCTTAAAAACAGAAGGTTGTGGGATCTAATCTGACATTACCAAAAAAATAAATAAATAAATAAATAATAATAATTAAAAAAAAAAAATCATGTTAGTTCCAGGATTGGGAGGTCATGGGATCAAATCCTGGGCAGAGGGTCTCCACAAACACCAATACCTAAGAAGGGGGAGGGGGGCACGATTATATATGGGGGGGCACGAAATATATACAGTGTTATCTTCATTTTAGATGTCAATAAGGATTAGCGGCTCCCAGTATTTTCTCTTTTGTGGAAACTGGGTCCAAATGGCTCTTTGAGTGTTAAAGGTTGCCAACCCCTGCCCTATGAGAATCAGCCTTAAGAGGAAAATAAAGCACTGGGGAGGAGGAGAAGAGACAAAATTTCCTTGTGAAATACACTGTGTGTACAAGCTGTCAATCACAGTGTTAGAGCGCCACAGGGGCATCGTGGCAAACTGCCTGTACGGTAGGGGGTCCGAGCCATCTGTGTGGGCTAATAATAGACCAATTTGTCGTCTATACATTGCGTCACATCCAGCTTCAGAAATGGACGGTGTGTGATTAAAAATGAAGAGGATGTGGGAGGAGGTTGAGGCCAGGAAAGGTCTGGGATGATGATTTAAACCGGTTTCCTTTAGGTTTAATTTAGAAAAGGATTGGTTTGCTTAGCAGAAGTGCTGAAAAGTGTGGGTGGTTTCACGTATATCTCGCCATGGCAAATACGCGAAGGGGCAAAAACTGGGTGTTCTGTAACACTGATTTTGTAAAAAACAGCAGAGGATCATCAAGACTAATGTAGCGAAGAGCATTAGGTGACCTCATACTGAAGGAGGGAAGGTAAGGAGGGAAAACCAGGTTGTGGTGGCTCAGCTCCCACCGTTCGTGACTGAAAGTGAAATTGGGTTTTGATTAAAATGGTACATCGATTTCACGCGCTGCCTTGCAGGGCCGGGTGAGTACACAGAGGGCGGGAGAGAGGAGAGAGTTTATGGATGAGTGACGCGCCCGCGCCTGAGAGTCAGGAGCGTAAAGAGGGAGAGTGCCAGATAATCTTCTGCTGTCTCAGAGACACTCGAGAGGTTAACACACTTTATCCTCCCAAGTCTACTAGAAATAGAGCCGAGAACACACAAGACGAACCGCAGTCGTCTCTATTTCAACTAACGGAACAGACACTATTAAAGGACTGACAGAACGATTTTGAAAAACTGAACCTTCTCCTCACTGGCTTGGCTGTGCTCAGCCCACAAAATCTTTTTTTTTTTTTTTTCCTGCAGCTACTATTGTACTATTGTGAGGTTTGACAAGCTTTACAGAACTGATCCCAGTCAACCTTATTTTGTAAAAATAAATTAATTTGTCTTTAATACATTTACTGGCTTCATGACGACAGATATTTACCTGTGAAAGCATTCACAAAGGCTTTTTTAAACAAGTGCCATCATTCATTACGTTTTCTGGAATAAAGCAGCCTCCCGTGACAACGGGCACTAGAATAACCTTTTACAGTAATGCAGGTTTATACCTTTTAGCTAAGACAGGCTGCAAATTGCCTAAATATGCAAGGAGCCTAGATAAAGAGGAATGCGTTTCGTTTGTTAAGACACACAGTGACCTACGTATAAATCATTCAAGCAGAACAAAGACCATCTTTAATGAAGTCCTGAACCAGTGAAGAACCAGGAGCAGGTGATTCCAGATGATCAGGAGGTGATCAGTATACTGGTGGTGCTGAATGCTGAGTGGGCGGAGCTCCTTTATCTAGAA
>JBBJLR010149063.1:0-15479 GCA_037577145.1 Brachypetersius gabonensis
GAGAGAGAGAGAGAGAGAGAGAGAGAGAGAGAGAGAGAGAGAGAGAGAGAGAGAGAGAGAGAGAGAGAGAGAGTCAGTCACAGATTTTCACAGGCTGTAGTTCTGTGCTAAAAAGAGTTGTATCCTAATCAACACTAATACATTTTTCTCCTTTGATGCCGATAAATGCACTACCGTCTGTCGTCTGCGAGACCTCAGGCACCAAAAGACGGGATTTGTCTTGTTTTGTTTAAACCTTGTACTATAGGGGCTTTGGGGACTGATGAATGACAAAGGATAAAAAAAAAAAAACATTATTATGTGAGCTGTTTTGAATATGAGTACAATTTTTTAACATCCTGAGTATAGGACATGAATTAGCTAAAACCTTTGTGTTTTCATTTGGATTTCTACCTATAGGTAAACAAATGTTTACTTATGAGATTCAGCTGCTTAACCTATACAACCCAGGTGAACTATTTTTCAGTTCTAGTAGCAGTAGTACAGTAGCAGAGTCAGGTTTCCATTTCGGGACTCAGGCTAACTTGCTGGTGGTGCAAATTCCACCTCAACCTACCAGGGATGCTGTATAGCTGATGACGGCTGTCATGCTGTGACCGGCTGGAGGAGCTGGAGCAGTGTTTGCTGGTAATGCCCATAATAGCAGTGGGCAGTGCGAGCTGAGAGGCCTGGGCAAAGTTGGATAGCACACCCCGCGCTGTGCCAGAGCTTGCAGAGGACGCACTGCGCTGCACAGATGCTTGAGACTGAGCAGTCTGCGACTGGGACGCCTAAACAGCAATGCACAAGCACACACAAACAGGTTGCTTCTCATCTAACAAATATTTAATCTATACACATCTAAAAAGATACCTCGCCTTCAAAAAAATGCAAAGATCAGGTGCACTTGATTTGTACAATGTTGACTTTTTACAAGCACAAAAAAAGAAAAGATGCAGTCGCGGTGCCAGAACTGCCACTCTGGGTGGGCACTTCACAGGTGGGATGAACTAGTAGTAATTTAACCAGAGGCATCTTTTATGCTTGCAGATTTAATGTGAAACATTCAAAGCTGGCTAGCTGTTTGTAACTTTGTTCATGTTTCATGCTTGTTATTTTGTGCTTCTGAATATTCATATTCATGCTTTCGGGCTGTATGCGCTGGTGATAATCTCAGAGGAGGCTCTGATAATTGGTATAATTTATAATAAGTCACATATTCTGTTTTTTAACAGTAATCACACTTTGTATTTTTTCAGAAATGAATTGGCATGTACTTCCTCCAAGTCGCATGAAGCAATATTGTATCTTTTTAAACTGCTGCTAATGCAACATTATTGAACAGCACAACATGCTAGAAGGAGAACACAGTCACATTTGGAGACTGGCCAATGCTCCTGATATATGGTCTTTTACATGTGATTACTGACGTGGAACCTCTAGAAAGGAAATTGTATGCATGTGTTAGAGTGAGTTTTTATATACCTGTCTGATGGTGTGGTGTCTGATCATGGATTCAGCTTTGCTCACGCTGGCAGCAGACACTGTGGGACTGGTTGACAGGGCAGCTTGCTGCTGCAACCGCTGCTCAATCTCCTACAACACGAAGAAACAAACCCCCACAACAAATATTTTAGAATGTTCGAGATGTAGCATGTAAAAATCCCTATAGCAGACCTTTAAACAGCGCAGTGATGAGCTGCAGCCGATTAGCAACCTGGGCTCCTTCATCTTTACCTGCTCTTGCTGCAGGGCCTTCACAAAGGCATTCTTCAGCCTGTTGGTGTGTTCAGCTTTTAGAGCCTTCTTCTGATTGGATGTCATGCATGTCTCGCAGAGGATGCGCCCTCCCTTCTCCTGCTTCCAGTGAGGGGTGAAGTCAGTCTTACACTGAGCACAAGCAAAGGGCTCCAGATGACCCAATGCTCCACGCAGCTTGCCTACAAATATACACACAAGTATCTTAATACAATGTATCTGCCTTCAGTATATTGCTCCTCATATTTATCAGACAGTGTAGATAAAAGGCCCAACAGGGATCATAATAAAAATAATAAAATCAGAGACAGAAAACAAAAAATCTAAACTAATTCTATTAATAATAAATAATAAAATGTAAAATCCTTAGAAGAGAAAAAGCTCTGAAGGTTCATAAAATAAAAAACTACAACCCATAAAAAAAGCACTACAACCCAGCACAGCTTACAACTTGGACCAATAGAATTGAGAATGCTATGCCCAATTCAGATCAAAAGTTCAGGTAATATACTGCACTTTGATCAAGAAAAACAAACTTTTTGGGGGGTGTAGAATAGCCACACATCCCCATCTGGGTTTAGCAGGACAGGCGAATCCATGGTACATGTCTTGGTGAGTTTTTAGTGCCACATCAAATTTGCCTCCAGGGTACTTCAGCCAGGAAGTTGAAGCACAGATTTGAGATATATGTATTGTGATTCTTCAGAGCTGCTCCTAAAATGGCTCATTTTGTGGTTTATGGAGGGAAGTGTACTTGCAAGCTTCTTGTTGAGCCTTTTGAAAGGCTAAGGGACCTTGAGCCTTGTCCATTTTTATTGGCAAAGAATTCTGAGGCAGTTCTACCAAAGAGGGTCTCAGTAACAGAAGAAACTCTGTGTATTATTGCCTTCCACATTCTTTGGTAAACCAGAAATCCCTGGTTCTCCAAGTCCTCTAAATTTGATTGTAAGTTCTCTGCTACTTCTTCAGGTTGGAAAACTATGTTTGGTTAAATTGCCAAGATCTTTTTTTCAATTTCATACAGTGAATTTTCCATGTCTGAGACTCTCTTAGTTAAAACTTCCACTGAAGACACCAAAATGGCAATTTCCTGGAGACTGTCACTGAGACAAGAGCCAATTGACCTCATTTCAGTCATAATAGTCACTGTATAAGGTAGGGGGTTAACATTAGCTTCTTTCACCACATCAGGCTTGGGAACATTTTCTTTTTGTTGCATCTCTGAGACCGAGTAGACAAAAATGGGAAATGTTTGGTGCCTTTTGTGTCAGATATGTTCAGAGTTCAGATATAATGTTTCAAAAGATAATAGAGGTAAAGACTGTTCTCAAAGGAGAATTTGGGGACAGAGCAAAAGCTTAAGCAGCCTAAACAGTCTGATGGACTGGAAAACCTATCAAATATTGTTAAATATATTTGTTGGAGACCTATTGGGTAGGAATGAAAGTTGTGAGTGATCAGAAGTCAAGCTTTATCAAAATCAGGCTGTTTTATTTCACATTCTAATGAACGGCGTTATTAATGACATCTCCTACATGAAATGAAAACAGGCAGACATGGAAATAGCTAGATCAGGATCCTACTGGGCACCTCTCTCTAAAACACCTCATGCATATATAGCACAACAATTATACAACTCTTATAATCCTCACCCTGGCTGTCGAGGACACACTGCACAACCTCCTCCAGGCCCAGCAGGTAGATGAACTCGGAGTTGGCGGCTGAGGGCAGGAAGTGTAGGAGTGGCGCTGGTGGTTTGGGTGGCGGGATCTCTAGCAGTGTCTTTTCCAGCTGTTTGCGTAGGGCCAATTTGGCTGCAGCCTGACTGCTGGCCACATCCTGCAGAGAGGCGGAGCTAGCGCTGGCCAGTGAGGATGATCCCACTCCACCTGCCATGCCAGCCACACCCACCGCCGGCATGTGCGGCAGGTTCATATAGATGGAGGAGGAGCTGGAGCGCTGGGGCATAGACACCTGCTGACTAGACGCCTGTAAAGCACAAGTGTATACACTTGCATTAAATGAACTGTTAACAGTGTAGTGTGTAACCCACTTCAAAGGGTTCCTTATAATCACCACCCACTGTTTCCCAATCAGAAACTGCTCTGGATTTACAAAGTGTGAACAAAGAACTATTTTCATTACATAATTTTGTCCCGAATTATAGATTTTCCAAAATTGCTTATTGTGCCAACCCTAATAACAAACATGAATTTCAGATGTGCTGCTTTTGCAGTTTAGTTCCCAAATATGTGCACTTTAACAAGGTTTACACAGTACATTAAACCTCTTATTACAAAAACACAAGGGAAATAACATTTTGCTTGACATGGGCCCTTTAACACACACGCACACACGCACGCACACGCGCGCGCACACACACACACACACACACACACACACACACACACACATTTTCTCTCTCTCACACAGACACAGAGACAGAACCTGCTGATAGCCAACAGTGCTGCTGATGTTGGCTGTGGGTGTGCGCATGCTGCTGGGTTTGGGTTGCACTCTGTGGCCCTGCAGCTGGCCTGGGCTTGGAGCAACCACACGCTGCGACATCATCATCTGGGGCACGGAGGCACTGACTGCAGACCGGATCACACTCTGACCCTGAGGAGAGAAAAGGGCTCAGGGTAAATCATTTTGCAAACATTAATGTACCATTCTGCTCCACACTGTGTCCTGTGACTGGAGTTTTGTGCACAGCCACAAGATGGCAGTCACAGTCTGCATTTCTGTTTGGCAAACACTCACTACTTATCCACTTAATCCCAATCCACACTCACTGTCCACTTCACTGGAAACACCTACATAGTACTTACACTCACTACTCACTTTCTGAAACCCATCTACCTTACAGGTCCACCGCACTGGTACAATTACACACTTTTGTCTGTTCTTATGTATAATGCATCACCCTTTACCCCACTCATCATGATCGGATTTTGGACCCTGCTGACCAGATATTACTGAAGTTTAACACTGATAAAAGGGAACAGAATGGCTAATATAAATTGTGAATGGGAACACATGGTCTACAGTCTCTAAACCTACACCTGTTTCTAAAAACAGTGGTTTTCTATTTGCTACTTCTGCACAAATGTTGCTGCTGTCAACCGAAACCACTTGCATTTCTTAGAAATTGTTGCACACTTTGCAAATCTGATGCTAGAACACAGTATGTCATAATTTTGTATTAACTTACACTAGTGCTGTTACTGCATGTCGTCTTGTCTAGTAAATTATTACACTATTGGTATTGTGTTGTTTTGCACTCTCCCTGTAGTCTTGTCTTTCCTGCAATTGCGAGCCCTGTGTGCACAGTAAGCCCTGTGAGTTCATGAGTGTTCATCACTGTGTGAGGGTCTGACCTGTGCAGCACGTAGGTTCTGTGTGTCCGTGCTATGATGTCTGTGGCCAACTCCAGGGGGCAGCTTGGTGCTGGCCTGAGAACTGTGGGTTGGGAGGTGGACAGAAGAAGAACTGCTCTGGACCACAGACACCTGAGAGAAAGAGAAAGAGAAAGAGAAAGAGAAAGAGAAAGAGAAAGAGAGAGAGAAAAAGAGAGAGAGAAAAAGAGAGAGAGAAAAAGAGAGAGAGAGAGAGAGAAAGAGAGAGAGAGAGAGAGAGAGAGAGAAAAAGAGAGAGAAAAAGAGAGAGAGAGAAAGAGGGAGGAAGAGATACATGAAAAGGCTCTATCGCACTAAATTTGGAATTCACTGTGGAAGCAAGCAATTATTTTTTATGTGTTAATAATATTTCATGAGCACAATGCAAATAAATATGCTGACTAATAAAATAATGCACGATTTATATACACACTGAACTGCTTTACCTGAAACACAATAACCCTGACGGCCAACACACACACTTTCTCTGTACTCATTATATATGACACGTGAAAGTGACCATTCTGAACAGCATGAAATGCTTCCTCTGCATTTAACCTATTTCTATTCATCAAGTGAAGCAGCGGGCAGCCAGGAATACAGCGCTCGGGGAGCAGTGTGTGGGGACGGTACCTTGCTCAGGGTACCTCAGAGGTGCCTAGCGGTCTTGGGAATCGAACCCACAACTTCCTGATCACCCTAACCACTAGGCTACCAAAGCCCATTCTCTGTCATGCCATTATTTGCACATTATATACTGCTGCCTACCTATATATTTGCATTTTTGCACAGGTAACGACTCTGCTGCTAGAATAGGGTCTGTCAAACTACTGCACTCTCTCTCCCGCTCTCTTTTACCTCTGTGTATTCCTGTCCTGTTTGCACTTATGCAGTCCATTTCCATTTTTGTTCTTGTTTTGCTCCATGGTCCTGGAGAAACGTTTTGTTTGATTTCACTAAGTACTGTGTAAATGGCTGAAATGGCAATAATCCTACTTGACTTCATTTGACTTGATTATTCAACAGTCACAGCATGTCAGTGAATATTCACTAGTACATTAGGACCAGTCACTATTAAGTTCAGTGCTGTTTTTAGAAGGGCACACCAACACATTTGTTGTATTATCTCTGAACATAAGCGTTTTAATGCACAAATACAAGCAAGGCCTACATTTTGCTCAGTAGTACAGTACAGAGTGCAAGAATGATTTCCACTATGGTCTATAAAGGCTAGGAACTTAACAAAGCCAGTACATGCACTAAAATTAAAATTTCAGCTTGGAACTCATGTTTCATATTCCGTTTAATTAGTGGAATTAGCAACTGAAAAAAAGGTATTTTCCCAAACCAGTAACAGGCATAGTAGAATAAACTAATTATAAAGGAAAGTTTAACAGCCCAATTTATCACAAATAAAAAAGACTTAATTACAATCCAGTAACTTTTTTTTCCTATAACCACCAAGCATTTATCATGGCTATGAAATGTTTTAATATTTGATATTTCTGAATATTTAAACCACAACAGCACAAAAAATTGTGCTAAATGTCAAAATAATCAGACAGTTCTGGATAACCCTTGTGGATCAGTGGTAATTCGTAGAAAAATCATTTTATGAATCATAAATGATTTCTGTATTTTGTATTCAAAGGGATGCATTTTACTAAAACGGAGAAGTTCAAGTCTACTGACCAGGTGTGGACAAAACCTGTGCAACAGCCAATGCACTACAGGTTCTACACATTATTTAAACATATGCACATAGTGTTTCTCCAAGCTGAGGCAACACTAATAACCAAAAACATACTTACCACCTTCCTGCGCTTCAATATATAAATAACATGCATTTGCCTGAAACGTTCCCCAAGACTTAATAAGGCTAAACCTGTGAACTGTTAAATAAATAGAGGTGATGATACACAGAAAAAAAATGAGAAAAAGAAACTGAGAAGAGAGTGAGAGAGGAAAGAGAGAACAGAGAGAGAGAGAGAATGAGAACGAGAGAGAGAGAGAACGAGAGAGAGAGAGAGAGAGAGAGTGAGAAAGAGAGAGAGAGAGAGAACGGGAGAGAGAGAGAACGAGAGAGAGAGAAAGTGATGAGAGAATAGGGAAAAGAGGAAAGGGGAAAAGAAACAGAGAAAAAAGGGAAAAGAGCAAAAGGAAGCAGAAAACAGAAAATGAGACAGAAATGGGAAAGACAGGAAAAGAGAAAGAAAGGGGAAAACAGAGAGAAAGAGATGTTGCTCCTCTGTTTTTCTCATACACTCCCTCAGCTTCTTTGTATTTTGTCCTGTCTGCATTCATGTGCAGTGCCATGCAAAAGCATTAGACATTTGAGAAAATGATGTTTAATACCGTTTTAGCTGAGTGGTACATTTTTAAAAGCTATGTTTAATCATTCCCAGACCGCTCCTCCTGAAAGCCCAGTATGACGTAGTTCTCATCAAATAATTCAAATGCTTGGTTCAATCAAAACTTCATTATATTCAATCAAGAGCTACTGATGGAGGTTCTCAAATCCACGCAAAAGCAGAAATCTGGAATAGAACCTGTGTTTTTTAAACATGAACCTTTATCTAAAACACAAGTACTTTTTACAAATAAAACAAATCTTGATATTATTTAATCCTTTCATGTTCCATTGCATTTATTTTAATGTCAATTTGTGTATTTTCTGTCAGAGATAAATAACTTTTAACTGTTTGCACAGTAGCCTAAAACTTTTGCACTGTACTGCAGTCTTGTGATGTTTCTGGTTTTGATCTTGTTTTGTACGGTGTATGGCTGAAATGACAATAAATTTGACTTGACATTCTCAATTAGTCAGCTTAGTGATTAATTTGCAATTAGAACAATAAACATGGAATCTGGAGAGAGGGAGAGGAAACCCCCACCTGCAGGATCTTATTAATATGCACATATTTGTAAAACCGGTATAAAAAGTCTTGTATATAAAGTAAAATTAAAGGTCTGCTGTTATAAATTATGTACACTCAATTACTTGGTTAATGGCCAAAATAACTGCTAGATTATTCAGTTACTGAAGTTAATACACATACGCAGACTGAATATTGAATGGTTTAGAAATAAAACAACTTCTGCATGCTAACACTGGGGAAAAATGCTTTAGTGCAAACTGCACCTATACCTCAGCATAAATTATGACTCCATTGGTTGGATCAAAGCAAACAAAGGTGAAGGCACTTCCTCAAAGACATTATTAAACAATGCTTAGATGGGAAAACGCTACAAAGAATTTAAAGTGAGCCCTCTCAGTACAGTACACTTACAGTTTCATAAACTGTCACAAAAAGTCATAAAAAAATGCTGATATCAGCCACAAGAAAGTCATTAATCACTGGTGCACCACTCTCTAGCTCACCTCCTCTTGGCACTCATGTCCACAGGCTCATCATTGAGGAAAAGAGAGAGAGAAAGGGGAAAATGGAGACAGAGAGAGACAGAGAAAGAGAGAGAGAGTAGGGAAATGAGAGAAATGGGGAAACAAACAGAAAAGAGAGAAAGAAAGTAGCAAACTGAGAGAGAGCAACAGAAATGGGAGAAGGAAAGATGAGAAAAGAGAGAAAGAAAGTAGCAAACAGAGAGAGCGACAGAAATGGGAGAAGGAAAGATGAGAAAAGAGAGAAAGAAAGGGGAAAAGAAACACAGAGAGAGGAAGAGAGAGGAAGGGGAAGACAGAGACAGAAAGAGAGAGACTAACCTTGTGGGAGAGGTTCTCCTTCTGTAGTTGAGACTGTCTGAGTTTCTTCAGCAGAACCAGACGAGCCTCCTCCAGCCTCAGCTCCTCTCTCAGAGCCTTTATCACACGCTGGCGCTCAGCTACACTCTTCCCCTGAAACACACAGACAAGTTTTTCTACAATGACAGGTGACAAAGTATTTATGTGACACAATATGTCTCATATGTATCCTGCATATGTGAGTTGTTATGCAATATGAATTGGATCCAAATTCTCACTGTAACTTCAGCAACCTTTTGAAGTGGCCCTTTCACTTAACGAAAATGAATTATGGAGCTTTCTGTAAAAAGTCCTCAGACTGTAGGTTATCCCTGTTTTTCCAAAAGCATGCTGCAGCATTATAAAAGTCTCCTCCATGCTTTACCTTGAACATGTCTAGGTTCACAGGCTTTACTCTCTCCTCTCTGCCTGCTCCTTTGGGACTGGACGCCTCATTGTCAGACAAGACGATCACATCAGGAGAGGGAGTGTGGCGCTCTTTCTCCACAGCACTGCCATCACAAATAAGATGTAATGTCATGTAAAATGGAATCATATTTATCATTTTGTTGGGTCATATACAGTAGATTTAAATATGAAAAACCAGACCATATTACAGACAAATGTACTATTAGATGTTTCAACATCCCAAAATATGGTATTTTGGAAGGTAACAAAAAAAAAGTTAATAATATACTATAATAACATATTTACACTTGGTTAAGTTACCTACCCTGCGATATGATCTCCACGTCTGAATTACAATGTATTATTTTTATAATACTTCTTTCTTAGTGCTGTATCTCTTAGCTACATCTCTATTTATTAATATTATATTTCTCGAGTTAAGGATTTCAGAATTCTGAATGGCCGTGCACATTTTCTTAACAGCGTCTGTTGTGTCAGTCACTTCTATAATGTCAGTTTATTATACTCCAACATCACAAAAAGAACTCAATTCACCCCGGAGGTCAATTAATTATATGAAAATTATATTGAGATGGCAGTTTTCCTTTTTTGTGAGTGAACAATACTTTAAGAAAACGGCTGCCAAATGATACTGGCAGAGATATGGTTCATTTACATAAGCTTTATGAATTGACCATACAATACACACAGGTCTTAGGTAAAGTGTCTCCAAGCCTGGTTTAATATTATCAGGCCTGTATTTAAACTGCTAATATTATTAAATAATGTTTCTGCTACTTTTGCTGTTACAAATACTACTACTACTGATAATAATAATAATAATAATAATAATAATAATAATAATAATATTTTCAGCCCTGTACTGAAACTGCTACATACTGACCCATATGTAGCCATGCTGTGCAAAGTGAACATTTCAGCAGTGTGAATTTGTTTTTGAAACATAACTGCAGTTTGTAGCAATGCTTGACAAAGGTCTAGTTGAGGAACAAATGCTTTTAACATCTCATTATATCATCACTCCAGTGATGAGCCTGTTCAATGCACTAATATAGTAAGGGTAAAGTATTCAGACTCTTTTTTTTTTTGTTATTTTACTTCATAAAATTGAAAATTGAAAGACCCTACAGATGGAGGACAGCTGAGAAGATCACCAGGGTCTCTCTCCCCTCTGTCACGGACATTTACACCACACGCTACATCCGCAAAGCCACCAGCATTGTAGATGACCCCACATGCCCCTCACACACCCGCTTATCCCTCACACCCTCCTATCCTCCTCCCATCTGGCAAAATGTTCTGCTAGCATGTGAGCCTCCATTGCCAGAATGGGAGAAGGTGTCTTCCCTCAGACTATTAGACTCCTCAATCAGAACGCAAACATAAAGCGAACTGAACGTCTTCCTTCTCTTAGCACAACTCACATTCTGCCTGAAACAAACAACTTACACACCAACTGCCACAGTAAACACCCTGTGTTTATCATACACCGCACTTTCTCTGTCCTGCTGTTGCCATTATTTCCACAGTCATTACTGCTTATTTTTAATTGCTGTCCACACTTAATAACTAATAGAACTAAAAATCTATCATAATACTGTATTTATTCAAATTTGCTTCTGTAGTTTCTTCTGTCAACTGCACTACATGATGTCTTGTCCTGTTGTTATGTTGCTCCTCTGTTTATCTCATACACTCCCTCAGCTTCTTTGTATTTTGTCCTGTCTGCATTCATGTGCAGTGCCATGCAAAAGCATTAGACATTTGAGAAAATGATGTTTAATACCGTTTTAGCTGAGTGGTACATTTTTAAAAGCTATGTTTAATCATTCCCAGACCGCTCCTCCTGAAAGCCCAGTATGACGTAGTTCTCATCAAATAATTCAAATGCTTGGTTCAATCAAAACTTCATTATATTCAATCAAGAGCTACTGATGGAGGTTCTCAAATCCACGCAAAAGCAGAAATCTGGAATAGAACCTGTGTTTTTTAAACATGAACCTTTATCTAAAACACAAGTACTTTTTACAAATAAAACAAATCTTGATATTATTTAATCCTTTCATGTTCCATTGCATTTATTTTAATGTCAATTTGTGTATTTTCTGTCAGAGATAAATAACTTTTAACTGTTTGCACAGTAGCCTAAAACTTTTGCACTGTACTGCAGTCTTGTGATGTTTCTGGTTTTGATCTTGTTTTGTACGGTGTATGGCTGAAATGACAATAAATTTGACTTGACATTCTCAATTAGTCAGCTTAGTGATTAATTTGCAATTAGAACAATAAACATGGAATCTGGAGAGAGGGAGAGGAAACCCCCACCTGCAGGATCTTATTAATATGCACATATTTGTAAAACCGGTATAAAAAGTCTTGTATATAAAGTAAAATTAAAGGTCTGCTGTTATAAATTATGTACACTCAATTACTTGGTTAATGGCCAAAATAACTGCTAGATTATTCAGTTACTGAAGTTAATACACATACGCAGACTGAATATTGAATGGTTTAGAAATAAAACAACTTCTGCATGCTAACACTGGGGAAAAATGCTTTAGTGCAAACTGCACCTATACCTCAGCATAAATTATGACTCCATTGGTTGGGTCAAGGCAAACAAAGGTGAAGGCACTTCCTCAAAGACATTATTAAACAATGCTTAGATGGGAAAACGCTTCAAAGAATTTAAAGTGCCGTGCATGGAACATGAGCCCTGTCAGTACAGTACACTTACAGTTTCATAAACTGTCACAAAAAGTCATAAAAAAATGCTGATATCAGCCACAAGAAAGCCATTAATCACTGGTGCACCACTCTCTAGCTCACCTCCTCTTGGCACTCATGTCCACGGGCTCATCATTGATGTTCTCCTTGCCACTGCGGCCCATCAGTGAGTGGGCCATGGCTGGGACTCTCAGGCTCCCATTCAGTTTCTCCTCATAGGCAGAGTACCCCAGTGCCGAATGGCTGCTGGCCCCCGCTCCCCGTAGGTCTGCCAGTGCCCCTGAACTGCCCTCCAGACCACCCAAGTCCTTGCGTTTCAGCAGAGCCAGCATCTTCAGCCGCTCCATGGCCTCATGGCCCTCCACCTTTAGCCTCTTGGGCAAAACGTCGTCCTGAACTCGGCCGCGTTCCTCTGATTGCTCCAAGCCCCGCTTTAGCAGGTTCAGCCTCAGTGCCTCCTCACTCATGCGATCCATCCTAGACAAGAAAACACACACAGCGGTCAAAACTGTTTTCCATTTCCAAAAACAGAATGTGAAATGAGTTTTTATAATTGATTTAAAACCCTCATCTTTTTATTTCTGCCTCCTACCAAAGCCCACTAACCCGTAATAAATCAAATTAGATGCAACTTCATGGAAAAGTGATACATTTCAGCATACAGCTTGTTTCATCGCACCCTTGAGACATAATGCATATTAGCGTAGTGGATTTTGTACTGGAGAAAATATGTGGCATGCAGTGAAAATTCTTCACAATAATACCTTCGGCCTCCTGAGATCATGAAATAATCTTTTCTCATTAAGACGGAAATGTTTTTATTCTTATTATTTACAAACAATAAAGTTAAACAAAGCTCAGCTTGAAGTGAAGTTTGTTTTTGTCCAGATCATTTTTTTTTTCCCCTCGTACCATGACTTTGGCCAATGAAGTTTTAAGAAACACTCTTCATGTATAGGTGCCTACACTTATAGGTGCCCGTAAAGAATACATGAAAATAATATTGCAAAATAAATGCAGCTAACAAAAGGAGTGTATTGGTAGAGGTCACTGTCATGCCAACAAAGCAGCACTGACCTGTGGAGGCATAGAGCACACAATACCTTTAAAGGTAAGCTGTGGCATCTGGGACCAAGAGCAGCAGGGTACATTATTCTGCTGAAAGAGGTCATTGCCATGTTTAGGTAGGTGGTACATGCCTAAGATTTTTTTTAACAGAACACTACCCAGATCATTTTGCCACTCTTTCCAGGGTGTATTCCAATGTCTTCCCTTTCCCAGGTTAGGGGGTGACACACACTCAGAAACGATGTAAAAGAAAACATGATTCATCAGACTAGGCCACCTTTGTCTACTGCTCCAAGTTCTGATGATCATGCTTCCACAGTAGGCCTTTTTGGCAGTGGACAAGGGTCAGCATGGGCACTCTGACTGGTCTGTGGTCCCATACACAGCAAGCTGCAATGCATTCAGACACCTTTCTGTCATAGCCAGAATTAACTTTTTCAGTTATTTGTGCTACAGTAGCTCTTCTGCGAGACTAGACTAGACTATACTCAAATACATGAGTCTTGGGCGTTCATAAACCTGTCACCGATTCAGCAGTTGTCCTTTCTTTGATCATTCTAATTACCTGTACTGGGAATGGACCCACCAGACCTGCTTTGTGGTCTGACAAAGTCATCTAGACATCACAATTTGCCCTTGTCAAAGTCTCTCGATCATTACTTTACCATTTTTCCTGAGTTCACCGCATCAACTTCAAGAACTGACTGTTCACTTGCTGCTCTATATAGCCCACCCCTTAATAGGTGCCATCATAATAAGATAATCAATGTTCACCTTTCAGTGGTATGTTGTGTCTCTTTTACTGGTTTCTACAGGTAAACGTTTCTCAACAACCCTGCTCCCGGAGATCCACATCTATGTTGACTTGACCTCCAACTCTAACTGCCCCATCCAATTCACATACCGACATGTGTTAATTTTGGGTTTAAACCAGCATCAAGGTGATCACTGCCTTAAAATGTAACCATTTGCAATATTCATGCAAATGTAACCCCATAGACCCGCTAGAAAGAATAGTCGCAATAGGTCTATATTACTTCCATGGATATAAAAGTCTTATCGACCACATCCTTTCTAGCTGTTGGTTTTATAATTTCAATCTGGACTGATGAAAAATCATTTCACATGCAGAATGCTTGAACAGTTGGTCCTCTTGTCTGTTGCTGTTACTCTGACAAAAGCTGCCAGGTCTGCTCTGAACACCCACAAATTCATCCTAGTCCTCACCATGGCACGCTGACTATACCCTGGTTTGTGTGCCTTTTTTAAAGCTGCCCTGATGTTGACCAGAGTCAAAATTAGAAAATCTGTTTAAAGAAGATGAATGTTGTCAAGGATATATTGGTATCAGTAAACACCACTGTAAATAGCTCCAGGCTCTCTAATGAGTTTATAATAATATAAACTTATAATAGTTTGCTAAAACCCCCAAACTAACCTGGAAACTGCAGATATCCGCCACATTTTTTTGATTTTGTGATGTCCGAGCCTCATCCGGATGAGGCTCGGACATCACAAAATAAAAAAAACGCTGAGTGTGACGGACAACGCCCGACTTTACAACTTTTTCATCGCAATATACAGTAATTCCGCGCTTTTCGCGGAGGTTACATTCCAAGAGCACCGCGTTGTTATGTTTTGGTAAAAAAACATGGCTAAAAAAGCCTATTTTAATAGTGTAAACCCTAAATATGCCCTCAAATATGCTCCCAAATCACTTTAATTTCATTTAAAACTCAGTTTAATACATTACCCTTAAAGAAAATGTAAAGATAAACCGTATCTGTACTGTACAGTTTACACTGAACTCCTGCAGTGCTAGAATGTAAATACTGATATTACCGCTGTACAGACCACACTGTAATTCATTCACAGACGTTTTCTTAGGTATGCACTGTCATTTTCTTTTGTATAAGTAGGGTAAATGAGGAATAATTTAATGAATTTTTAGTAATAAAAACACAGTAAAATGAACGAGTAATCGCCAATCATTTTTACAGTTCAATAATTAACTGTTCATCTGGCAGGAAGTTGTATTGTAGTGACCCGTCGGTTAAAGCAGAGCTCAACAGCCTCTTTTAGTTTAATTTAGTAATAAAAATATAAAGCTTTAAGAAGGACAAAACAAGAGAAAAAACAAGCATTATTAACCATCCAAGGCAGCTTTCTTTGTGTTCTCTGGGCAGTAAATATTTATACAATTATATTTTATATCGTTGCTGTCAGGCGGAAACCTTGTATGTCCAAAACGGCTATTTTTCAGGAAACTAAAAAAAAACTATTTATATTCTAAATAAATGAATCCTGTGTCATCAAAATTGGTATAATATCTTAAGATATGATTATATAACTGTGTGTAAGGTTTTATTGCCAATATTTTT
>JBBJLR010149104.1:0-15475 GCA_037577145.1 Brachypetersius gabonensis
ACACACACACACACACACACACACACACACACACACACACACACACACACACACACACACACACACACAATATATATAATATATAATATATAATAGAATATAAATATAACTTTGTATCATAAACAATACAAAAAACATTTTGGATATAGTATGGATCCATCAGCAACACAAAAAGTTTTGGTGACCCTGGTCATAGTACAAGTGGTTTATTTTCCATTTTTAATGTTTACTGTATATAAACACCGTATAGTTTATATATACAATATGCATTTTAATGCTTAGTTTATATATACACGATATATACAAGTAATTATTATAATTATTATTGTTGTTGCTGTTGCTGTTAAATTGTTGTTGTTGTTGTAAGTACCATAAACTATTATTAATGATATATTAGTAAGATCATTTTTTTTATCATCATTATCAGAAAAAATGAAAATTTGATGTAATAAAATAAATATACATTACTGTTTAATTTCTGTTTGACTGAATTACAGTATGTAAAGCACTGAGCGAAATGTAAAGTACTGTGCATTTCAGAAAAAAAACATTCCTGCTTCAGCTGATCATTCCTTCATTAAACTAAATCAGGAGCTGCTGATGGAACTGAAATGATCTGTGCAATGGTTGCAGTGGACTGAGAAGCTAGGAACCAAATCTGTGTTTTTTTAACAGTACTCTTCTAATCAGCATATTATCAACTTTTTAAACCTAGTTAATATGTTTCTTTTCCTGTAATCCAATGTTATGCATGTTTGTACTGGCAAACCATACTATGCATGTTTTTACAAGCAAACCGTGAAAGTTAATAACCCTCTTGCTCAGGATTGTATAGAACAAAAACAACAACAAAAATAATTATATTAACAATAATGTTTCCGATCTTTAACTGAATACAATGTAATACTATGCAGCGTCTACACATTGCACTGCCAGTCCAAATAACACAATAATGTAACAAAGCACTTCACATTTGAAGTATCCTGTTAGATCTTCACTCACGATGCGTCAGTTTTATCCCTTTACAAATTGTTCAGGTTGCTGTGGAGATGGTATTTTGGTAGATTAGGCATTTTTACAATTCTGTAAGATCAGTTTTGCCGTTTCGTTTAATGGGGGACATTAGGGCTTGATTTGATAGAGCTGCAAAGTGAAGAGGTCTTAAAGGATTATTTCTTAAACTCTAATCTAACCTTATTTGGCTCTGACCTCCTTATTAGGATCTGCACTCCACTGGTGATCAAATCAATACACATCCATGAGCACAGCCCAAGTCAGGTCTATCTAATCAATACACAGAATCTTTCTTTTATTGCAGTATTGAGGTATCGCTCATTTGTTGTAAATTAATTAGATTCCCAACCACAGCAGTCGCACTTAAAATAGTTTCAATATTAGGAGAAAAGAATCCTGCAGTAACAAGTAATAGTAGTTAAATGGCTGATAAAGGAAATACACCCTTAAAAATTTGGTTCTTAATAAAGGCATTATTATATTATTAGGGTTTATAATATATATGTGGCTGGAGAAATTCCTATATACTGTTAAAGACCTGGTTTCATATAGAACCAAAACATGTTCTAGCAGTGTTACAGAAAATCCTTATAGAAATAAGCATGCGGCATGTAAGGGTTAATAATGCAGGTTCCGGAAAAGGGTCCTATGTGTGAAGCCATAAGAAAACCAAAAGATTTAAAGATTAAAGAGCATCAGTTCTCTTCACTGGATGTCTCTTTAAACAACCTTCAATTTGTAAAAAAAAAAAAACCCACACACTTTACATCATATGAAGGTTCTTCATATCTTCACAAGTTCTTCAAACATGCGTCTCAATGAATAACATGGTTCTTTAGGGAACTGTAGTGTGTTTCCAACAGCATCCTGCAGAGAGCCCTTCCTGGCTGTATTTCACGTGATGGCTTTTACTCTGCAGTTTTGACCCAAATCAGAACAGAAAAACCAAGAGCATTTTCAAACGCAAGCTGCTGTGAAAGATCCACTATCTCTATTTCTAGCTCTCTCTATCACCAAGGCTTCTAAGTCTGAGAGTAGAGCAGAGTGAAAGTACAAAACTGGAGAGTGTGTTAAGTCCCAAACATTCATTTGTCCGTCTAATTTCCGTCCGATTTCCATAATGCATCAGGCATTCCATCAATCAATCAGCTGTCAGTCATGCACTACAGCAACACACACACACACACACACACACACACACACACACACACAGCCTGTAAGATCCCATTGATAATGACAAACGCTTCACTTTGCTAGTTCAAATATAAGGACTCCCATAAAATACTGTGTGACATATTGTACTGTAATGAGTACTGAGAGAAAAACTCCTGAACCAGCAGATCTCTGTTTAGATGGAAAGAATGAACAACACAATTTTCTGTATCCGAACATAGTAGTTTAATTTCAGAAAGGACTGGTAGCTTAATGTATTTTATGCTAATATATACTTCTTTAGAAAACTGTTTTATGAAATAAAAGTTTTATAATCATGCTCTCTCAGACGTTTTTGCATTAATAATGGTAGATAATAAATGAAGGAGTGTGCAGCAGCCTTTTAGAACTAACACCTGTTGCTGGCAGTTCTTTGTACAGGTTTTGTTTGTAAGATGTAAACTCTGCACAGTAAGAAATACACAATTTGTCTGGCAATGGCGACATTTTTAAGAACTAAAACTACCTCACAGAAAGCGTTTCTAGCTAAGTAGTACTTTTTTCATATCAACAGTATATGCATAAGACTCAGACGACACATAGGTTTACTGGTCAGTAAATATAATGTATAGGAATTACACAGACATTTTGGGAAAATGGTGGAATTTCCCCTCTAAGAAAAGAGATAAATGAACTCTTCAGTTTAAGAAAGGTGTTAATAAATAAATAAAATGCTTTTCCAGTTTACGAGAGGTCTTCGCTTATAAATAAAGTGCATTTCCACTTTTGCGCAGGTGTCCATGGATAAATAAAACACTTTTCCAGTTCAAGAAAGGTGTTCATAGATAAATAAATCGAGAAGGAGACGGAGACGGAGAGGGTGAAACTTGTACCTGAGCAGAGCTGCAGGGTGGAGAGCAGCAGCAGCAGCACGGCGAGGCTGAGGCTCGAGCCATGGGTGGGGGAGAGCGCGCTCGTGCGCGTGGTGTCTCTGTAGTTGTAGTAGTAGCAGTTGTTGTTGTTGCTGTCGCTGAGGCTCGCGCTCCCATTCGCGCGCTTTGCTCCCCGTTCGGTCCTCATGTCCCCGGCGCTCGCGCTCCTCTTGAACGCTGGAGGCGCGCGCGACGGAGCGGATTTGAAGGCGCGCGCGTGGTCATGCGGAACGCGTCACGACCTCAGGTGTGATGTCACCCTGGAGTTTTTTTTTTTCATTCTTAAAGGTTAATTCACTGAATCCGTCATCAGTTCAGTTCTTTTACGCGCGTGGATTATGGATGTCTTCCAGTTATTGGTGGAGTGCCCAGATTGACAATACAAATAAACGTGCTCTCTACTGCATAACGTCCACAAAACCAGGTTTAAAAGCTGTTTATTTGGTTTGGAGGAGTTTGCGCGTTTAGAAAAAAGCACGAACGTTACAATAAGTACAAACAACGTTAATGCAAATAGCATGCCTTCTGTTTTTTATGATCTGTTATGATTTTTATGCCTAATAGTAGCTCATGTTACTAGCAGTTAACATCCAGTACCTGGTTCGACTCACAAAAGGCTTCATGAAGTTAAATATCTTTTCCAAACCATTTGCAAGCACGGTCTTCACATTCTCCAAGGAGAGCGAACGTTATTATGGTGTTTTTAATGCAGATTTTACTGCACAAAAAAATTCTAAAGATTTAAGACATTGTTAAAAAAATCAATAAAACATTAACACACCACATGCCACATTTATACTAATATGTTCAATTCAGCAAATAAACCCTGTCTATGCAAAAATGTTTTCTCAGGAGAAATGACACTTCATTTTGACAGCGTTAAAATAAATACAAATAGTTATAATACAATATCTTTTAAACGTTTGTATTCATTTTTATCCAGTGCTTATTTTAGCTGATCAGTGCTTCATGAAACGAATTCAGGAGCTGCTAATGGAACAGAACGAACCGGTGTGGTGTCCGTAACCAGCGCAAACCTGGCAAATCAAGATATTTCTTTAAAAAGAAACAAATCATCATTTTGCTATAGTTGTTTATTTGTATTTATTTAAATGTCTAAGACTTTTACACAGTACTGTATAAATATACAAAAAATATACAAAAACAAACTTTGGAATTCATGCAAAAGGTCCTCCAGCTGATTTGAGCAGTTCATCTGGTGGAGCCTGTCTCTCAGGAATCATGACTAACTAACTAACTAAAAAGCCTGAATTATAAATTAGTGGAGGCTTGTGAAGGTCCTCACTATAACGTCTTGATGATTCCTGACCCAACTCCACTGGCTTGGGTGAAAATACTACAGGCTTTCCTTCTGAAATCCTCTAAAACTGTTCATGTTTTCATTACTGATGCAGAGATCACCACAGGATGTATTTTACTGTGGAATTCTGTCTCTCACAGTGTGCCTATATGTGAGGGTAACCGTGGTTGTGTTTTAGTCTGAAATGCTTAGTGAAAAGAGTCTAATAAGGGCTTGATCAGTGGCCTGGGTTTCTTCTACAGCGTGATCTCAGCCGCCTCTGTGGTCCTCACACGTCACACACACCCCCTATTTAGAGCTGTGCGGCTCCCAGCGATTTGCTTCAGCAGGGTCACTGGTCCTTTAGAATGGGTCGCTACCAAAGGTCTCTTGAGAAAAGAACCAAAAGAATATGAGCTCAGCAAATCAAATTAAATCCCATCTTAAAATGCAGTCGACATCTCTATGAAGCACTTAATTTGGTTAATTTCACAGGGGGATGCTCATACACAGGGCTTCAGATTGGATGCGTCTTATGACATTTTATGCTAATAGGTAAACATGTTTTGAACCCCCTCTCTGTGATAATCTGCACAGCGTGTCATGATACATTTAAAAGAAGAGATTTAAACATATCAGAGATGCAAACATGCGTATACAACAGACATAAGATGAGGAGATAAAGGAGCGTACACAGTCAAATTAAGTCAAATATATACAGCATTACTATGGAGTTGGTAGGTGAGGTTGGACACTGATATTAAATAATGTTGCCTGGCTCACAGAGTTTCATTTCAACCCAGAGATGATCAGTGTGGTTGAGTTCAAGGGTCTGTGCAGGCCAGTTAAAGTCTTCTATACCATTTTTTTCTTTATTGTATACACAGTCCTGCTGAAACACTAAACATTCTGCTGCAGCAATGTTGGAAACACAGTTCTCTATAATGTCAACGCTCCCTAGAAATAAAGTGATCAAACCATGAAAGACATGATTATTATTTTTCCTCCACTAACTTACACCCGGCACTGCAGAGTTATTCCATCAGAGTTATTCACTCATCTTATCAAACCCAGCTCTCAAGATTACAACTACAATTTGTTTCCAACTATTCTTTCTTCTAACTTTTTAATGCACTAAGATTGGTTGACTTTATTGTAAAGTTACAGGGTGCTTTACAAGCACAGTATTGTTTACAAAATGCAACATCTATTTGAAATATTCTGTCATTTACATAAGCAAGCTATCTGTTAAATCCAAAAGTATAAACAGGTTAAATTACATGTTGTACTGATTTTCTATAAGTAAAAATACATACACCGATGGACATAGTCTACAGGCCTGAATGGTCGATGAATATCCCTGGATCTCAAAAATGAAAAAATAAGAGAGAGATGCGGAGATTTGGAGACTCGAAACTCCTGAATGTTTCCAGATACTACTAAAGTGCAAAATGCATACACTTTTCCTTCAGGAAGCAAACTTAAGTAGGTGATCTCCCTGTAAAATGTGATGCCGCATTTCTATTTCATTGCTGAAAATGGAGTACTGGAAATGTAACTATTTTTTTAAAAATGTAACAAAGGAGATCAAACCATGAAAAACCTAAACAGTTCTTCCTCCACCAAACCTTACAGTTGGCACTTCGTAGTCAAGCAGGTAGTGCTCACCTCCAATGTGAATTGATTCACTCTGTGTGTCGGTTCTAGCTGAACACACACATTAAAATGGGTATCCACACATTTTTGACCCCACAGTGCATTGCACTTGCCAACATGCAGAGAACACTGTATGTTCTGAATGATTCTGAAAATAAAACATGCATGTAAAGGAAGAAACATGAGCCAGATAAAATAAAAAATGCTTTAGAGGTGTTTAAGCGTAATGTAGAACGGCTAAAACATGTGTTCATCTGTGTTCACTGTGATGACATTATTACATAATTCAATAAGAGCTTGGTTCAGCAGTCACAGCCACATACACTCTGACCAGGCGAGCGCTTAGCAGCAAATTAGATGTTATTTTCTCAAGACAGAAGTTCATACAATGCTGAAACCATGCATTAGCTGGGTCAGATGATCCTCACCAGACTTTGGCAGTAAAATAGCGCAATACTTTTTGATGTTATGTCCACAGTGTGTTCTTGCTGAAATATAATGTGCGTCATTTGCTGTTCCTGATGCAGAGATACATTCATGCCAATTTGTCTGCAAAGGGCTTTTGAACATTAGGTACACTATGTGAAAGCTGTGTTGCATCAACTGATGAAGCACGGATTTCTATGTAAGGACTTCAAACCTAGCCAGTGTAAATTAAAGCCAGACCAGCATGACATTTACTAAGAAGAAGATTCTTTATTTGCCACATGCATAGTCATACAAGCACAACACACAGTTTCTCTGCATTTAACCCATTCACCAATTGAAGCATTGGGCTGCTGCCGATGAGGCACTTGGGGAGCACTCTCTTTCTCAAGGGTATCTCAGCAGGGACACTAGCAGTTGGGATTTGAACCCCAACCCTCTGTTTGCAGGGCCAACACCCTAATGGACATGACTGATGGACATGAAACAGATTGAAAATGGCTCTTGATTGAAAGTGTTCTCTTGTCTCAGTTGCTCAGAGAAAGACACAGTTTTCCTCTGCATCCTTGTTTTTTTTCTGAGAAAAACAGAAACGAACCTCTACCCCAACACCTCCATGCAAGATTCGGGAGTAAATCAATAGACGTTGCAAGCTTTAAAAGCACCATTTCTGACCAGATGGGACAAACTCAGCCGGTAATACTGAGTGTCGGAGCATTGTCGTATATGAGAAGCTTTCTATCCAATCAGTTTCACTGAGGGAGCTCTTATTTCATTATACAAAATGAAAGAGAGAGAAGCCTGCCTCCCCAGCTGTCATCAATGCTGTGATTTACAAAGAACAATATGAGGATGAAGTGTTATAGTGGTAGAAAGATGCATAAAATATGACCACTTGTAATTAGCTTTTTTTTTCTTTTTTTTTAATTTTGGTAAATGTGGCTTTAGATACCTGTTCTCTCGAGTCATATGTAGATACAGAAAATCCTAGTGCAGCAATATATGCACTTCTCATTATGACGAATAAAGTGTCTGAAGCCTCATGGGAGGCATATATAAATACCTAGTTTGGGAAAACGGCTAAAGGAAATGAGCAACACTCATATAAGCCCTCTATATTATACAAGGTTAGAGCATAATGCCTTTTAATGAACATTATACAGCATTACAAGTCATATGTTCATGTTCATATGTGAGTCTTATTCTACATGAGTCAAGAGTCACACCCGAGTGAAACATGGTGTTAGGGTAGTTGAGCATTTTTTCTTGATGACAGGGGGTTGTTGGTTAGTATTGTTATTATTATTGAAATATTATTTAATATGATTAAGATGATGATGATGATGATGATGATGATTATTATTATTAGGGAAAAATTAAAAAAAAATGTCAGAATTTGTGTAAAAGGGGATGTACAATGTCATTGTTTGCAGTATGATCACAACAATACTGTGATCACAAATGTGTAATGCATCATTTTATGTTCTATGACTTCTATTTCTCATGTTTGGGCATACGTTGTAATATATTAATAATGCAGCATTGGTTTTTTTGGACAAAGTCATTCTGAACATAAAGGTTTATAAAATGTTGTAAGATCTAATAGAGCCGTGTTTCCTAATGCTGGTCACTGAGTCCCTCTTTTTCAGTGCTTTAAAAACCCGCACTCCAACTTTTATGTTAACAAGTTTTGTTTCATTTGACATTTTAAAAGTTTACATTTATAGGTAAGTGATTCAAGTTCATTTGCTTATTTGCAAAGTTAAAAATGCATGCATGCATGTCATATATGAATCATCAGTTAGATCACCAGTGGCATGTCCTCTGTATGGTGTTAGATTTCAAAGATTGACACGTCAGTTTAAAGTTATTTGCATTCATGAATCTTCAAAAATTCAAAACCACAGTCCTCTTTAGATCTTGCATATTTTGGATAAGATTTGGCATCAACCTTTAACTTGATTATGTTCTTATGGCAAACAGGTCATTTTTATTGTACACATTCTAACATCTGCTTAGAGAAGACACAGAGGGCATAACTTTGATAAGAACTTACTGAAGATCATACGGATGCAAAATCCTTTCATGACAACTGACATAAACCTATATAAACATTTATAAATGCTAATTCCAATAAGAGCAAGTTGTCATAAAGACTGCTTCTCATTTTTGATTCTTATTTGTTTTGTATTCTGTCTAATGCCTCTACCCTTGCCAATGATACTCATGTTTCTGGCTTTTGATTTTTTTGTACATCTTTGATTTTTGCTGGTTGACATGGAATGTAAAATGGATCTCACCTCGGGATTCTCTTCATCATGGTATTCTGATCCTTGACCAATGCTTGTGACCTCGAATACCGTTTACGATATTAAACTTCTAACTACACTTGAGTTTCTCTCCACCATTGGTTACAGAAACCTTTGCCAAACATGGACTCAGCAGAAGCCAGTTTGATCCAACAAGCGTTTTCTCACCAGGGAACCATGTTGGACAATTATGAACTGCTCCTTAAACAAATAAATGACGTGCTTTAAGAAATCCGAGGGCAACACCACTATACACTTAGCATGGTAGCGCCACAGACAGTGTACTTGATATTTGTACACCATGCTCAAGCTTTTCCACAGGACGAAGATAAAATCCTCTTTGTTATATTGTTACTTACAGGAATGGCATTGGAGTGGGCCACAGCTATCTGGAACCAAAAATAGCTTGTTTAAGGTCACTAGAAGAAGCAGTTTTAAGGGGATTGTCCCATTACAAGAGTGGGGGAAACAATCACGGCATTAACTCAAGATAGTAAGACAGCAGCCGAGTATGCTTTGCAATTTCAGTCGCTTGATGCTGGCAGCAGTTTCAATGAACCAGCTTTAAAAATGTTGCGTTATAGGGGTCTCTGGGAAAAGTTAAAGATAGAATTATCTTTTAGAATTAACCCATGCATCCTGGGAATAAATGCCTCAGTCAAGAAGAATGAGAATGGAAAAAACTACTGTGGAAAACATGGCCATCTAGTGAAACAATCACGTCCTCATAGGAAAACTGAAAAATGCAGTGCGATGACTAGAACTAAAACCATCTACGGTCAAACACAGTTTGAAATGAGAGATTAATTTCAATTGATTTAACAAAATGTTTCGCTCTCATTTCCTAGAGTTCGAGCTCCATGGGAAATTTGATGGGTGAGACATTAATGACGACTTTAGGAATTCCAAGTAAACCTTACTCACCCTCGCTCATGGTACAAACTAGAAATGGACAATCCATTGAAGAAGGGGTAGTACATCAGAGGACTGTGTTGGACTAGTGTTGGACTATTTCATGATGAGGAAAATAGAAGCCTAATTACTTTAGGCCATTATTAAACACAATCCCTCAGCCGGTCTATTGGAAAGATAGACAATGGGGCTCAGACTGCTTTGATCACTGTCTTAATGATCCTGTTCATAGCACCTCCCTAGAAAGCCCACAGCAACATCAGGTGGCTGACATCCCTTCAGAGTATGATGATTTAAGAGAAGCGTTAAATGTATGAATACATTTCAGAGTCTCTGAAACAAGGTTACGTCTGTCTATTGTCCTTGCCTTTTTTCGAATATCCACTCGAATATGCACTCAACAAAAAAAAAAACTATTTTCCACTTCCACTTTTCTCTTCAAACACTAAAATTATTAGAGAAACCAAGATTTTATACATAGTCTCTTATATTTAATGTGTATACATTCTGGTGATGAATGAAAAACAACATTCATCAACACTAGGGGAAACTATGAGTACTTAGTCATGCCATAAAGCTTCTGTGTTACAAGGGTTAGCGGATTAAGTGCCCGTTAACTATATAGGAAAGTGTGTAATGGTATACATTGATGACATTTTGGTATTTCCCCCTAATATGGCTATACATTAAAACAACTACGAGCATTTCTCACGTCTACTCTAAAACCACCTTTTGTTTGTTAAAAAAAAAAAATCTGATTTTAATCCGAAGTCAGTAACCTTTCAGTATACATTATTGATGGAAGGGCATTAGTATGGAACCACACAGGGTCCGAGCAATTCAAGAAGAGCCAGTACCACAGTCAGAGAAGGAAATGCAAAGATTCATGGGTTTCCAAACTATTATTGGAGATCTTTTCAAATCTTTAATTCCATTCCTGTGCCTGTTGCTGAGTTAAATGGACAGTGGCCATGCAACAGGTATTTCATCTATTAAAGTACTTATTTGTGTCAGTTCCATTACTGGAATACTCTAACCCAGAATTACCATTCATTGTAGAAGTGGATGTGTCATCTGAAGAAATAAGGGCGGTCCTACCCCAGTGACAAGAGTCCGGTAAGAGTGGTCAGCAGTAAGAAATAATCAGACAGGCGATAAGAAACTTTAGACTATTAAGGTAGTGGAGGCACTGGCTAGAGAGGACACAACACCCGTTTTGGAATTTGACATAGCATAAAAATTCTGAATAATTGAAAGAAGCCAAATGAAAGAATCCACAGCTACATGGTCTTGATTTTTCTCCAGATTTAACTTGACCCCAGTTCAATAAATAAGGAAACATATGCTTTGTCCCACCCACACAAACAAGAACCAGACCCCTATGAGCTTCCCATCATAGACAAAAAAATTTTTATGAAAAGACTACAGTTACAGTTTCAAGCACTTTTCAAACCTTAAAAACACGACATTGAAATTCAAGGATGTGTGAACCCTGCATTTGATATGATAAAAACTGCCTTTTCTATGATATGACACATTATTACATTACTTGAGTATGATATTGTTGACATTTGCACAATAGAGGTGTCTGTGGTTTATCCTTAATATTACTCTCTCAGTGAACTCATGGTTTGCATTGTATGCGTAACTTTAATCCTGCGACAAGTTCTTATGTGGCAGTGTGTGTTCGTGCACGAGTTTGATCGCTATCACCGCCATCATTCCTAATGACACACAGGAGGCAACGAGATGTGATGCACAGATAGAGAGCATGCCACTGGGAAATATCCTCCAAAGCTGAAAATGAATACATAATCTGAGAATATCCCTTATATGAAGGTTATTGGCCGATCAGATGGGAGTGTTGTATTTTAAGCGATTCGGGTTGTCTGATGAGTTTCCTCCACGTAACTGCGAAAGCGGGCACATAGAAGAAAGATTGAACAAATAAATCCTGGGCATGAGTCAATGGAGGGGTGAAGGAGCGTAATGGCAGCGGAGAAAACTAAGACGCTAAATAAAAGGATTAGTAAAAGAAGTGACATGAGGCAAGGAAGAGTGTACGCATAAAGGTGCATAAAGGACGGCTCTTTGAAGCAGGAGTTCTCAACCTGTTTTAGTTAAAGGCAAGTGGATAGCAAGTGCCACTTTAACCCCAAGTTTGAGATATGAGGGCTGTATGGGCGACGTGCCTTCCCTTTTTGATTGGGCACAACAAATTTCCAAGTGTGTCATCCACAATTTCACTCTTGCAAACTGACAAAGGCAATGGGATTTAGGCCACAAAATAACTGAAGTGTTTGCTAAACGTCATTCAGTAGAAAAGAAGAGCCTGCTAGTCAATGGGAACACACCAAAAATAGAATAAAGGAACTCGTTTTGCTATCAGGAGCAATAATAACCTGAATCACGTCGATATGGTATATGCTGGAGATTTCTAGCCTTTTCTGTGCCTTGAGTGTCAAAGAGCTGGCTGTTCATGTGCCACATTTGGAACTGGTTCCCTATAACCAATGCTTTTTGATTTGCCCACCTTCTTTAGTGGTCAAGACAAACAATTTTCACCCAATTCTCATCTTCATCCAATCTAGGAGAGCATTTCCAGACAGTTTCACCAGTGTGCTGTGCTGCATGTTGCACCTGCGGTCCAGGAGAACGATATGACTGTACACTAAATGCATATGGCTGGGATGACAATAAAGTTCTACTTGATTGTCGGTTAATGTTTCAAAATACACCAGTCTCTCTACAGTTCTGGACAGATATAGATGTAGAAATGTGCTTTTTGCAATGTCATGAAAGCCAAAACATTTATGATTATCCTCCTTTTTAGCCTACACCAGTTTAGATCATTCACATGGAGGATATGGAGTGTTTCAGCATGGACCATTTTTGAGAGGCACAACAGGGGTGCAATGGGCAAGCAATGAAAACTATAGTTACGTGTGTGTCTTCAGGAAAAAGCGTTATTCAAGAAGGTTATTTTCATAAATCTGTGTTTCCGGTTGACTTATTTATAAAACCTCTGAAAAAAGTGGGAGCACATTTCGGCTCATTTGGATCTTCCAAAGTCTAAATTCTTAAATGTTCTCCTTCAGTAATATTACAAACTAGATTTAAGGTTGTAAATGGAGGAAGATGAGGCTGCCAAGCCTTCTCAACTTAAAATGTCTATTTGGCACTCTATATCCCCCCCCACCCCAAATGATGATGCCCTCTCACTGACCTTTGATTGACAGTTAAGAGGCGTGGGCGTAATGTTGTGAGTGAAGCTTCCTGTTTCTAATTGGTCTACACCCTTCCCTCCTCCCCTGTTAGACCATCTCCCTATCTCTGTCCACATCTTCATGCTACGCAAACAAAGACATTTCATGTCCACCCCCCAAGTGAATGAAGTCAGCCCAAAGCCTGGCTTTGCCTCATGTCATAAACAAATAAAAGAACAGATAAACACACTTGTTTTATCAGTGCAGTCATAGTCATTGCTGGAAGAAACAAAAGCATGTTATGATGTTGATGATGACGAGGATGATGAATCATTTTATTGATAATAAACAGCAAAGATAATGATTTTATACTTGTCATTATATCTCTTCCGAGAGAACAGAGAAATTATGCCAAAAATCTGGATTGTAAACTTTCCATCAGTATATTTGTGTTGCAGTTATTATCCCTGGAGTAGTTATTTTGTTCAAATCATATATGGCTCTCTATACTGGAGGGCAGTATTAAAAAAAATGAATTACACTCAAGAGCTCTTTGTTTGGGCACATGCACTCTTAAAGTTAAGAGTACATTGTATATTACATAAAAGTACTGTAGCGCTCTTCAGGGAGCCCAGAAGGTTCTGGCTCTTATCATCATATACCTCAAAATAAAAAATACAATCTGCATATCACAGGTAAATATACTCTTGAACACTGCAGGGCTCCTGATGCGAAGTGCAGCACCGATAAAAAGATGTATGGGAAACCAATCAAAATCTGACAGAAACGCTTTATATCTCTGATGTCTTTGGATACTAAAATGACAAAAATTAACACAGACAACGGACACCACTGTAAAGAAGTCATAAATGGACAAACTGAACTTTTGAACTTGACCTGTCCGTGCAGGAGAGCGACAGCAAAATAGCTCTAAACCCCCTTGTTTTCTAATGGTCTTGTTCTTTGGTTTCCAGTGAAGAACATTAGCTGCCATTAGCTGCAAATTGAAATCCATCGTCTGGAACTAAAAGAAGGCATTTTTCAGTGACGGCTACATATTTGCGATACAGACTACATTAGTTTAACTATGACCATTTTGTTTCTGTTGTTTTTTATAGTGGAAATAGCAGAGGGAGGTTCAGAATGACAAGATTTTTCCACAATAGTGTAGCACCAGGTAATCAGCTGTAAAGGTGGGGTTGGGGTAGTTCGATGGAAGTGTGCAATTATGGGTGAGGAGCAGAAATTGATTGACATCAGGGCTCTCTGATCTAATTGGCCTATTGGTCGCTGGGGGAGTTTCTGTGACCTAAGAGCACCACGGGAAAAATAATGACTCAGTAACGAATTAGCCAGGTGATTTTAAGGGGCTGACTCACTTGTTCATCACAGCTTACACTCTCTCACTCTCTCCACCCACCCCACCATCCTTCTCTTTTAGTTGCACCCTTCATGTCAATGACATTTGTAACTGTTTTGTGATACACAGAGTTCCAGAAATTAAAAGTCTAAAAAAATATATAATCACTAAAGAAAGTTAACTAAAGAACATGAACATTAAAGTGATCTGTATCTGAACGTGTATCTCTGCACTATTCCAACATAAATACTTTTACAGACCTGTCCCTTTTCTTTCATTCTATTCCTATCTGTTTTCATTTCCCAGGTTCCTCCTGCCTTATAGACACCTGTTCCTCCTGCTGAAATTCAACATGTTGGCTGCACTGAAAACATACTGCCACAATACCTTTGCTGACAACAGGAACTAAACAGCAATACTCCACGGTCATAAAAACAGACAGATGCCTGCGATGTGCTGGATGGCGGATACTGTGGCTGTAATTTAAGAGGCAATAATGATAGTAATTGATGATAATTGGCCATCGTTCAAGCCTCATTCCAGCTTTATGTGCAAACAACAACAACAAAAAAAGATCAGGGCTCTTTTTACAACTGATGCGCTATAAACGTCAAAGATTTACAGCGCTGTTAAACTCAGGTAACTTCACTCTATACTGCAGTCATGCGCTTCTAGCATATCAAGCTGAGTGTGCAGGCATTATTTTTGCCAGCACCTTAATATCAGATAATGGTTTTAATTAATACGGTCAGTGTAGATTATCTAAGGGTTTTATATTTAAATCATCGTGTTATTTTAAATTCCCTTCATTGTTTACATTGTTCACATGCTTTATATGCAGCAAACAAGTTCTAAATCAATGATTGTGTGTGCTGGTAAGCCTTGGTGAGTATTTGCATAAAGACGACTTCATGATGTTAATGTTGTTTTCTCCGGTTTGTATGTTACTCACAACATTACTTATACATTTGCCAGGAGTCTATTTTCCATTGCTATGGAGAGTACAGTGACTTTAGATACTTTATTCAAATAGCTATTTCATCATTTCAACATTTTTGTAACAATTTTGAGTTTATTTTAGGGCTGAAGCGATTATTCGAGTAACTCGAATGATTCGATTACAAAAAATTCTTTGCTTCGAGGCTTCGTTTAATTCGTCACCAAAGTCCACCTGCAGGGGGCGCGTGTGACCCGGGGAACATGCTATT
>JBBJLR010149185.1:0-15471 GCA_037577145.1 Brachypetersius gabonensis
CACACACACACACACACACACACACACACACACACACACACACACACACACACACACACACAGAGAGACACACACACTTCGCACTGCCTATTGTGTTCCTGTTGGCAGGCAGCGCTGAGTCTGAGTCACTGTCATTTTTCTTTCTGATCTCCACATTCTTCCCTCTTCTTTTCCCAGACAGACGTTTTGTTTTCCATGGAACTGCAGGATCTACAGCAGAACAGACACTGTGCTGGTCTTAACCTCACATCAGTGTTCCTGTTTTCCTCCTCAAGGGAGCAAAGCCACATAGGAACTCATGAGCAGAGGGTTCTTTAAACAACCACGTTTGTAAGAAGGTGCTTGAATGTGGGGAACCAGTTAAAAGGATCTTCACAAAGTCTAAAGCCTGTAAAACCTGAGAACCTCAGGAACGTGCATTTTTTTTGTATGACAGGAGGACAGCGGGCAAGAAAGAGGTTTGAAGCGCTCTGAACTTCTGCCCCAATCACAGCTGTCCTGAACTCAGACTGACCCACTCTGGTCCATACAAGTTCCACAGCCACATCTGGATGCAAAACCCAAACAACCTCTAATCGCACACAGTCAGGCAATTTAACAGAATAGAATGGTTGGTATGTAATTAAAATACTATGGATCTCCATAAAACCACTGTGTATTAACTTAACTTTTTTTTTTCTTTTTGACTGGGTTTGTTAAGGTGCGTAACTTAGCTGGTTGTAACTTGGTTAAAAACAGATGTTGATCTGATTCTAATTTGACAGGTATGGAGAACAGATGTGGACTATTTACGCTCACTGGATTAACTTCGCTCTTGATCTACCAAACAGAGCAGATACACGGGAGAAACTTCTCAGAAAACACATTTATACAGATTTATACAACCATTAATTTCAACCACAACAATATGAAAGGCCTTTTGATGGCCTTTGTCGTTAGAAGGGAGCTCCTAGGGACTTTTGTGAGACCTAAAAAATACATCTGTAAATTTAGGTTTATGTTTTTTCATCAGAATCATATTTGTGTTTAAGCACTGTAAGTGCACTGAACTAATAAGCCTTATTAAGTTTTAGTTGCTATAAATCCATCCTTGACTGTGAAAGGTAGCAGTGGTCTAACAAGTAAGTGTGTGTCAAATGGTCTAACAAGTTTGTGCTGCACAATATGGACCAAATATCATTATTGCAATTTCACTGCTACATATTGCAATTACGATGACTTCCACGACATTAAACGGCCCAAATCGTCACTTGTCTGAAATTAAAAGTCCCCAAATGTTGTTTCAGATTGTACATTTGCTACATCATCTATGCAGACAATATATGGCAAATAAATAACAGCCTGTTTTCAAATCGTAAAATACAAAACGTACACATTTAAATATATATTTCTTATTCAGGTCAGAGGAGTTTAGCCCCACCAATACAGCGATTCGGGACCTTTAATGGTTGAAGATCAGTAAAAACAATTACACTTGTGTCGGATTACACGAAGACTTTGATTCCCCAGGGAGCTGGGATTGCTCACCCTGTTAGAAATACTGTGATTGGTAAGAGCCGAATTTGCATATTGCAGCCTTCTACAATATCAGTATTGCAGATATCAATATTGCTTTAACAATTAGTAAAAAATACATTGTGCAGAACTAATTATGACTGCATCGTTAGTAGGAACAGACTGTGCTTATGGGACAGTCAGCCAATCACCATGATCCAATCAGAGAGGCTGGTCCCTAAAGTACATGGAGCTTACAGCTACATACATCACGGCACTGAAGAATTATCTAAAAACACAAGGCCTAATCCACATCAAGCAACTGGGCCATAAAGAAACAGATCAGGCCAATGTGAGCAAATGGAAGCTCCTTAGTGTGTATATCATCCTCTGGGGGTCGGGGGCACCGTTTCAGATCACTGCACACATAAGGGCGAGAAAAGAAAAGGGAGGGGAGGGGTTGCAACGGCTAGAGTGACAGACGAGCAAATGTTTAAGCAGAAAACGGAAATGGCTTAAATAATTTGTGGTCTCAAATAAAATGTATTTTACAGATTTGTGCAGACACACCTCCCACCCTCGCCGGTACATTTCTGCACACCAAAGACTGTTTCTATGGTACCAGGGGCTGTTCAGGGCTGTTTCTGTGGTTACTCCTCTGATCATATATCCCATATAAAAGCTACATTAGGTAGGACTGTCCCGTAAACAGCAGGAAGTCTGCCTTGGTGTGGGAATATAACCGTCTTCAATTACAGGCAGAGATTTCTGGAATACAGCTGACCAACTGTCCCTCTTAGATTTTGTCCAATGTCTCCTCCTCTGATCTCTGCGTAGTAAAGCTAGCATTAGCTAAGTTATCAATTTAGTGTTGTTTTGAATTGAGACGCGGTTATGTTAGCATGTCCTAACTCTCCATTGCCTCACATCTACATGCCTCCTTGCCTCATACTGTTCCTTCACACAGATACACTCCCCAGCCAGAGCCGACCAGTAGGTAATGATCCCAAGCTGCAGCTTCAGGTCACAGCGAGAAGGTGAAGATCAGCAGCTCTATCAGGTTCATTGTGTCTGAAAAAAATAGCGTTCAACCAACTGATGCGATCCTTCCTCACTGCACTGATACATACAGTTGCATGCAACAGTTAGGGCACCCCTGGTCCACTTACATGTTTCTGATATCATTTATGCTGGAGATGCAGGGGGGGTCCTCACCACTGTTTGATCTTGTATTTGATCTGATACCATGTAATACGGAGGTTAACATCTCAATACTGATTCCAGTGCCAGACTAGGCTTCAGGTGTACTGAGTGCCGACCGTTTTTCTGCTCATTGAAGCCACACGGGCATTCAGCTTAGGCGCTTGGTCGGCTGCACGTTCAGGTGGCATCAAAAAACGTTGCATGCAACGTCCTCGTGGCGTCAAAATCCTGATGAACCCAAAGAAAATACCGCTATTGCATTTACATGGCATTCGGTTGATGTTTTGGAGAACCAAATATGTCCCATCATTCAAGAGTTCTGGGAACAGCGACAAATATTAGTTGAGTGGCGTGTAATGTGCTTTTGTACCAGTCGCAGCTGAATCAAAAGTAGATCCTGATATGCAAGTGTAGTTAAAGAACTTCTGCAGAAATCCTTACGTCTTCAAAAAGCACAAAAAAAGTCCCTTTGACCCGACGCTGTGCAGTAAGAGGGTGAACCCAATATCGGCAACGATGATTGTTCCTCTCCTGCCTTTGGCGTCGTATCAGGAGGGGTTTTAAAACAAGAATGTCGATTATAAGTTTAAAACAAAACTTTGTTTTCAATGTAGAATTACAGTGTTTTCCATGTAGAACTACAAATCAAGATGTCCAACAGGCAAACAATCTGGAGAGAATAATTACTGCCCCCACAGGTGAAAACATGAAACTACACTTTGGGCTGCAGGCTGGAGTTAAACAGTGTCAGACGAACGCCAGAGTAGCGCCTCACTGAAGACAATCAAGCGCAGATACAAAACACAACAAAAACGCCTTCAGAGCACGTTCATTTATCCAAGATTCAAACGTCTGCGTGGACGAGGCCTAACGCTGGAGCCTGTTAGCCTGCTAGCTAATCTGCTGACCAGCTCATTTTGATGTTCATGTTCTAGCTGACAAAAAATGTAGCACTGTGGTGCAACATGTCATGAAGGTTTTGCTAGTTGTAGAGGAGAAGGAACATCATACATCAGGATCCAAAATCAGAAATGTGACTGGTTTACAAAGTTTTGCTGGTCCCTGGTCACTATACGCTTGTTGTATCATTACTATGGCAACCAGTGATAAATTCGCTAACCAACATGGCTGGTTTAAGAAACAAATTAGGTTTGTTCTGCAGTGTAAACAGACACTCAGACCTTCACCTCATGGAGCAGAAGCATCAATTTCTCAGTAAAACCTACCCAAACAATCAAATCTGACTGGTGGAACTAAAGAATGATGGCTTGTGTTACACCAGTAAATTCATTCACTTACAGACAGATCTCTCAAATATTTCCACTCCCAAATACAACAACTGGTAGCCTTACTAGTCAGACAGCTAAGATCATAACTGTTGATTTAATGAAGAAAGGAGTACATCTAAGTTCCTTCTGCATACTTTAAGTGCGTCAGTCCTCGCCTCTTTCCAAAAATCCAGTCCAACAGCGTTAACGCATGCTACATGACCTCCAGGGTACAGCTGGAGGACACATTATCTCCCATCCCTCCCCCAATTTAGCCTAATCCTCACCTTGGTAACACTGAAACACAGGGCTGTGCACTCTTGGCCCAGTTTTAGGGGCTTATCCTAGGGTTGTTAGAGCCCCAAGCCATTAGATTCTTCCATTCTAATCTACAAACGGGTTGGATGTATTAATACACTGGCATTAAACTGTTGCTGCACTTTTTGTAATCGTCCTCTTCAGAAAGATGGGCTGCGTTCATGTTGTGCTGGAACGATGCAAACAAAACAGACTCATGAACATAATCTTCAGCCGAGTGTGGATGTGGGTCACATGCTTTGGGCCAAACAGCATAACTCGAGCTCTATCTGGCAGTGAGAAAAAGTTTCCTAATAAACTTTCCCTATAAAGCATCCAGGAAAATATGTGGTCCTCTGTTTTGTCCATGACGACGTTGGGCTTGTCCTCGTGCAGAGCCTACAATCTCCCTTTAAAGTGAATAACACACGCAAACTTTCCTTTGCTTTTGTGCAGCGAAGTATGGGATTCCCTTCCTGTATTTCCCAGTAATCGTGAGCTTTTCTAACCCATCTACAATCATCTACACAAGGGTTTAAACCCCAGTGTTCTCTTTTTTCAGATCACTCTTTTGTTCTGTGAAAAAACCTCAAGCAGATTTTAGAAAAAAACAGTGTCCATAAGGACCACCTGTTAAACAGGAAATTCATTTTAGTGTTCTAGAGCGGGTTTGGTGTGAAATGGTTCATTGTAGAGACATTTTATGCACTACTGACCCCCTATGAATATCAACAGTGTTTTCATAGATGTTGATTATGGTAAAATAGTGGTAAATCTGAAATAAATTAGTTTTCTTCTGTGACTGTTTTGCCTTATGATGCCCTCTAGCATGAATGTTTTAAGACCAAAAAGTTCTCAAAAAAATGTTTAAGGTGTCAGCAGGTGTATACATAACCATTTAATGGAATAACTTTCTGAGAGGGAACTTTTTTGATGGGTGGAATTGCCATGATCAGTGGTTGTAGCCAAAGCGTAGATCTGACCTTACCTGCAAAAGACTCCGATGCCATCCAGCACGTAGCACTGGCCACCGTTGAAGCAGTAGCTGGGCAAAGTGTCGCACTGAGACTTGCAGGTACCGTTAGTGCGAACATAGCCCAGCTGACAGTCGGCGCCATTGCTGGAGATTCCTACACGGGGGCCTTCTTCCTTGGAAGGGATGAAGGGGCTCGGGAAGCGAGGGCGGAGGGTTCTGGGTGGAGGTGTGGTGGACAGTTCCTCTTCGAACAGGTCAGCGGTGGTGCTATAGTCATCTGAAGTTGGGGACACGCTCTCATCATATGGAGTGAGGTAGTCGTAGTTATCTGGCACGGCCCAGGCAGTGGGGTTGCGACCTTGAAGCTCATGGGCAGATGGGGAAGGTGGGACAAGCTCCCTGCGAGTGCCGATGTCGAAGTCCACGGTCACCGGTTGGGACGGCGGAACAGCAGGGAATTGGGTGGTTGGGGACTTCTGAAGGTCCAAGTCAACCACAGTGTTCTCCATGTTCACCTTTGGAACATGCCAAGATGACTCTGTGGAGACATGTCGCCTCAGGTCCTCCTCTTCCATAAAGGTGTTGTGAGGCAGTAGGTGTTCATTTTCTGCTGAATCTTGACTTATCTCTGGACTTGCCGTGTCCACAGTGTCTATAGGGTCTTCAGGTGCGGACGTGGCCACTGAAAGGACATCTGCCTCTATACCACTGCCCAACTCGGCCCCATCCCTTGGCTTCCGTCCGGCTCGGAGGTGGAGGAATAAGTTGCCGTCTGACTTAAAATCTTGGGTCATATCCTTCAGCTTTGCCTTATCAACATCTGCTGGCAGGGTCCCATTTGAAGCAGTTGCAATGGTTGACTCAGTCATGTTCCCCATCACAGAGTTAGCTGTGGAAATGGAGCAAATTAAAGTTAGTATTACTAACCAAAACCATCCCTACAACAGATTCATCAAAATATGACACTGGATTTCATAAACAGTTAAGAAATTTCAGTTTCTTAAAGGTTCCTGAGACTGAAACCTGACAGCATCGAGTAACGGTTCAAGTGTTAGTCCTTTAGCTCAGGTAATGTATCTCAAAGAAAACCCTGTACTATAGTTCTAAACTCACATCTAGAACTGACTGAAATCTGTTCCTGTCAGTGTCTTGCTGTAGCTAGAAGAGACTGAAACCTGCGTAGACTATGGCTGCATAATCGTGATGCATATTTTCTTCCAGAAGAACTAGCTGGTTCCTCCTCCTAATGATGTTGGTGGTTTGTCTTACAGTCCAGCTCCAGAATGCCTGAGCAATGGGAGAGCTCTAGCTAGATTTCACACACAGACAGAATGGATTATCAGTTTTCAACCAAAATCAATGAAAAAAAGAAAAAAAAAATCCGAAAATCGGAATCAGAAAACTTTAATGATCCTGAATGAAATTGCATGACCAAAAATGAGCTAAAAACTACTTTATATTACACAAAAGACATTAGGCCAGTGTGTGAGTGATCAGGCAAGCTCATCCATGTTAGCATCCATTGATAGCCACAGTAGCACTGCTAGATAAAGTGTTTCTTAAAGGTAAATTACGTCCAGCTGAGTAAGTCTTTCAAAAGCTTCTCCGGAAAGTCCCTGGATTAAGTATAATAATTTTACTGTCTTCTGCTGGTGAGGAGCAGGAATTAGGGATTAAGGATCGGCAGCTAGCGGCAGTGGGGGTCTCCACAGGGAGTCCGACTGTGATCTGTCGGGGAGACGGATACAATCTTCACTCAGATGGGCCCCAAATGAAAAGAGTGTAGGTGGATGCTCAACACAACCAAGACAAACCATCACACAAGCCAAATCCCAGTCTCAAAACAGCTGCTACCACTGTTCTAGCCATTAGTCCACTTTACAGATGACAGGGTGTCACTCTACATGGCGTGACTAAAAAACAGGGCTATAGTCAGGGGTTGACATTTTTTTTTTGCTCTAGTACTCCGAGTACCTACATGAATAAACTGGTATGCAACAAAAATAAAAGTAATAATTTTTCTGTGTCTTGGCCTTGGTGTGCACGCACTGCGGGGGACGGGTGTTCATGCTGGGGTCTAAGCCTTGGCATGGTCCCGGGGGTGGGGGGGGTGGGGGGTTATGCACGCAATATGAAGTCACAAATTAGGTACACATTTGCGCTGTGAAGACTGAAAACTGGTGCGCAGTTTGCATATAAACTGACGTCTATTCAGGCTTGCGTACTTATGTCAATCCCTGGCTATCGTACTTTAGTCTTGACTTGGACTCAAACATCTTGGGACTACGCCATGACTCAGACTTGACTAGTCCTGGCTTTGGCATTGACAAAGGTGGTCTTGACTACAGCTCTACTAAGCGTAAGAAGATGTAGGCTTGCAGTTAACGCCATGCTGACATGATGGCTATCAGTCTCCTTAACTACTTAGCAACATTAACCTCTAAAGCTATTAAACCTTAGACATCAAACATTTCTTTGCCTTATGTTGGGATGAGACAACTGTCACAGACAGCTTCCCGAGTTGCTAAGCGTGGTGATGCTTTATTTGCAATAGCATCCACGACTGCTGACACGTATGATGTACTTCAGCTGCATACAGCAACACGCGGGGTCCAAGCACCAACCATCACAAGACTGCACAGCCTGATGACTTTTGGAGCCAAGGGCACGTAAAATGAATAAATTCTATTTATATCATCTGACACACTTTCATTCGGGATATGATGGGTTTTTAAATGGTTGTTTTTATAATGTGGTAAATATGAGCATCAGTTTAAAAAGTTATATTACTTTTTGGCCCACCCAACTGACATACCTCCTCCAGTCTTAGCTGAAAATGTATGTAAATGAAAATTGTACAATTTAGTGAATGCACATATTGCAAAGCTGTTCAGAATAAAGATTTGTGTAATTTGACACCATTTCTATTTTCATTGTAAACTGATTAAGAGGTATCCTTTTATTTAATTGCAGGGAAACATTTTGGACTGCCAGAGTCGTTTTGGGATTTTAGTACAATGGATAATTAAACTACGATTTCATAGGTCTGGATGGATGGCGCTTGTAATTTGCATCACAGACCAGAGTTTTATGAATATGTCGGTAAGTCTGATTCTGTTTTACTGCTACATGGCTAAAAAAACCTTCTGGCCAGACAGGCTTAACGTTTTGGAGAAGGAGGCTTGATGTGGGCTAAATCATCCAAAAGCACACACTCACACACACACACACACACACACTCACACACCCCACTACTGCAAAAACATCTGATACTTCTCAGAGCAGAGCCATGTGTGTGATGCTGTGTTTTCGTGACTAGCAGAGTGCTCTTAGCTAACGTTACGTTCTCCTCGGCTTGTCCAACTCCCACGTATGATGTTCCGACAGCTCCAAATGCCGTCTTACCCGTCAGCAACTCACTGGCTGCTCCGTGTCCCAGGAATGCATCCGGGTCATTTTCCCTCCTCACAGATTAGAGGGAGATAAACAGGAGACTTCTTGGGCATATTGTTTTACAGTCGGGCCAGATGAGGCTGATCTGGGTTTCATTAATGGGAGCGAGTCACTGATCTAACATCTCAGTGACACGTCTGATAAAAGCCATGCGTTACAGATCTGTCGGGAGTGGCGGGAATGCGCCTGTGCCGGGATGAAGAACCATTCGCCAGGCTTTCTTCATTCCAGGTTCAGTGAGGGCTCATAAATCAGTGCCGTATTGTTTCTGAGTCCCCTATGAGAGCCTGAGGAGGTGCCTGCCGATACCAGGTCAGACAAACAAATGACTTTTCAGTCACTCACAGCTTATATAGCAAGAACTGTCTGGCAGAGGTCACAATACAGGAAACTCATTGTACGAACCAGAAAGTACAAAGTAAAACTGTCTCATTACAGAAATGCAAACTCATCAAGCCATTTATTAGTCAATAAAGGTTTAAAATGTTTCATAAAGACCGAATAGGCATTTCAAACATGTTATAATGGTCAACTGATCACATACAATACCAGACTAGGCAGCCTGCCGTTTTTCTGGGTTCCTCCCGTATTTTTGCCTTCTTTCTTGCTGTCTTAAGCTGAGGGTTGAGCTGCAAGGCTTCTGTCTGTATTGCCACTGGTTTGAAACTGCTGCAATAAACCTGTGGCCATGCAGGCAAGCCGTGCTACTAGAGTAAATACAAAAACAGTTCAGAATGCAAAGTAATGGGCGACAGGTAGAGCTGTTAAATACAGTCCTCACATTAAGGGATTAATGTTGTATGTTCTCTGTAAACACACTCATGGCCCTTCAGATCATCTGTGCTCTAATTGAGGATTCTATTTCACTCATAATGGTGTTTTAAATGCTCTGATTTGTCTGGAGTTGGAAAGCTGAGTCTGGACTTAATTTAATTACGGCGCTGTTTAATGCATGACTTTCGGAGCAGAATGGAGCGGATCCTGAAGCTGCTGCACAATTTTACACTCCAAGGCACGAAAGGCACTCAAATATCAAACACATTTTACCACCTTACCTGCAAGCCTGTCCGGATTAAAGAGACAGAACTGAGCTCGGTTTAACATCAGTATGAGATTTTGACCATTTGCTCCTGAGAAAGAGCTGTCCACTAATTTCAGTCTGATTAAAATTTAAGATTAAAATGCTTTCTTTTATCTTACTGCTCTGATCTTTATTGGTCTCAAATAATGAGATCTTCAGATAAAGTGTACGATTCAAAAGAAAACCTGGCTGTCTTTTAAATTAGTCTGAGCAATATCGAATTCAAGTCAAAGCAAAGTCAGACAGTTTTGAGATCCATAATGTTGTTAAAGAGAAGAAGACTGAGAAGCTGCATGATGAGAACAGCAAAAAACTTCTGATTTAAGTACATTTTTTTCTTTTCCTCCTATTTTTTCCTAAAGTCAGACTTTCATAATCTCCAAATAAAGAGGTGATGTATTTCTAATCAAAAGACAGCAAAAACACCCCCAGCAGAACTCTCTGGTCTGCTGGGCTGTTTAGATTTAGCACTAAAGGTAAAAGGCTACTGTAGCTAACAAGTAATGGAAGCGTATATACCACTGATTAGCATGGCACTAACTAACATAAAGCTTTTGGGCGATGATTTAGCTACAGTTGTAAAGCTTCTTGAGCTAAATTTACATACTACATGCTACATGCTAACTTAAGCTTCCACATGTTACCCTATCTTCATTTGCCTTGTAGCAAGTGTAGTTTAATAAGTTACATATAGTCAATACTCTGTTATAATTATATATATATTTTTAGATACATTTAGTTTATAGTCTGCATATATTTATTTACTGATATTGTTTCCTTTTGTTTATAGACATCATTTTTTTCTTTCCTAGATATTATGAGGTCTCAGAAGCAATTCATGGGTACAAGAATAACAAACAACTTGACTCTTAAGAAGTGCGAAGCTCCAGTCCCTGAAATCAGTCATATTTGGGTTTGTTTTACCAGTGAGGTCAGCATTCGTTATTGTGGTTTAGATGAACAGACTTGGCCTGGATTTCTGCAGGCGGCTCATGATCCTGTTCTTTACTCCACACTAACTCACTGTGGCCTTCACAGACTGCACCAAGGACAAAGACACACAAGTGGGGGGCCCCTGCTCAGAGGACTCTGGGGAGACACAAAGGTTCCTCTGTGCTCTGCGTTACTCTCGGATGGTCGGATATTGTTGTGTATCACCCTCTTAGATCCTGTGGTGAGCCTGTATGATGACCAGTATTTTAGACAGACTGAGCCTGAAACAACCTGAAAAGGGACCAGTTGGAGCCTATTAGACTACTGTTTCTAATAAAGTGACCAGTGAGCGGAAGCACAAGGTGTTTCCAGTAAAGTGGCCAGTAAGTAGAAGAACAAGGTGTTTTTTTCTATTAAAGTGACTGGAAGCATAAGGACGTGTTCCCAAAAAAGTGGCCAATGAGTGGAAGTCGAAGCACAAGGAGGGCGTTTCTAATAAAGTGGCCAGCGAGGGGAAGTACAAAGTGGTGTTTTAGGGGTTATTATTTAAGGAGTCACTGAAATATAGGTGACAAAGTGTCAGAAAGAGGATCTGATTTTTTGGGTCTGCAGGGGTGTAGTTAGTATGTGTGGTTTAACCAGGGACAGTAAGAAAGTGGGATACAAGGGTGGGTGGCCTAGAGCAAGGTAGGGTGAGGTGGGTCTGTATATCAAGCTGTTAAGGTGCATTAATGGCAGAATTAAAATAGTGTGCAATCAATTTTTCACTCATGCAATCAAGTCCTCACAGCAAGTACTTGACCTCACTAATGCTCTCATCAAATTCTCATAGCAATGTTCCAACATCTAGGTTAGTAGATGTCTCTGCAGCAGAGGATAACAAACTCCCTGTTAGTAACACCCCTGGAATCTGTTGTCTACAAACTTTTGGACACGTTCCTGCAGCTTCTCACAGTAAAAGCCATTTTTGCAGAATAAATGATCACTGATCAAATACTTCAGGTCTCAAACGAGAAGGCCGCTAACCCATCCCCACGTCACTCCACCAGATATTAACATTTATACCCATCAAATGTCTTTATAAATGAGCACACACACACACACACACAAACTTCATATACATGCATATACATATACACAGTATATATTAATTTAGTAGAAGTAGCATAAGTAATTATTTTATTATGTAAATATATGTAAATAGAATACATTCTGGAAGATTGGAAGCCATGTGTGTGTGTGTGTGTGTGTGTGTGTGTGTGTGTGTGTGTGTGTGTGTGTGTGCTGCTCTCCTCAGCCTCATCTCTAATCAACAGGTGCTGGGCTGGAGGAGAGATGTGTTGCCATAGGAACCGGTTCGCAGCAGTGGTCCAGCACAGAAACACACCCGAACAACGGCACATAAAACCACAGAAGACACACACACACACACACACACACACACACACACACACACACAGTTTATCATCATTATTAATCATTTTTTATTATCTTTTGACTTGAATTCTGCTCTACTTTGCATGTCCGAATTAAACACAATGATAGAGTAAAACAATCTATAATAATGTTTTCTATAGACACAAGCTTTTATTTGTGATGTCCTTCAGCAGTCATGCAGCATCAGAAACCACATAAATAAATCTATTACAAACTGCACACAGTTGGAGGCTCTATAGGTGGCACCTCTAGTAATTCAGGAATGAAATAGTTCAGTCACCAGAATTCAGTCTTTAACTAACGCATTTAAAGTTAAAGGACAGTCTAGAATTTGACTCTGAATCACCACACACCCAGTTAATAGGATGACATGCACTGTCACTTACTCTTTCCATGATTATGAAAACTTGTTTGGACATATTTTTATTTATAGTTGTTTGCTCAACAGCTTTTTGGTGATTAACAGCAGTTTAAATCGGCAGTTTATAAAACAGATGCAAAAATGTGGTGAAAACCTTTGACACATATTATATTGTATTTGTTGGCTTCGCTGCCCCCATAATTGTTAGGGTCGTCACTTTATTTGATCCCTTTCAAAAAACGTGGGAAAATAAAGTAAGATCATCAATGGTCTTCATTTATCCTGAACTTCTTTAGGCATGCTCAGTACAAAAAGAAGTATAAAAGATAATAGACAAGAGAGAATTAAAAAATAGAATAAACAATAGTGCAACACAATTATAAAGAACATTGTTGTAATAAAATGACTAGCACTGATGTCACTGTGTGTAGGATTTAGTGTGCTGTACCAGATCAGTAGTGCAAAATGACTTAATATTAATGCAATTTGAATAAAAATAAATGCAATAAAATACAGACAAATGGACACAAAGTACAGTCAGGGCCTCCATCAGTGTCCAGTAACATGTTTAACACTGAGCGTCAATGAGTGTCTAATGTGTCTAAACTGAGTGTGTGATTATTTCGACACAATGCTAATCAGTGGGCTTTAGGCTTCAAGCTGGAAAAAAAATCCTTGTCCTTGTTTTATTGCTCACTTTGTACTAACCTTTTTTACTTGGACAGGGTCTGCTAATGTGTGCAAAGTTGATAGTCACTTGGTTAAAAGTGATTTGAGTCTAGCTTGGCAGTTATGAAGAACAGATGTATACTTTAAGCATCTGCCTGTTCTTATTAGCTACATTAGCCTCAGAGCGAGCTCCAATGCTAAAACCAACAAAACCAACCAAACACCAAACACGTCTCATCTGATAGACTACTTTTGATGGAAAGGGAGGAAACCGAACTGTTGCTTTAAACCTTCACATTTCTCCCATTATGAATTAAATAACATATATTTTCTGTGTTAAAGATTTAATAATGTTACAATTCAAATGTTAAAATTACAGCTAGAAACTTAACTCATTTTGTAAGACGTCAACAAAGCAAAATACGATATTTGTATGATAGCCAATGACTTAGTAAAATAAAAAAAAATGAAAACCGATCAGGATAATTCATGTGTTTTTGAGGTTTAAGGCTTTTTATTTGCCCTGTAGTTGTACAGGAATCTGAGGAGACCTTCTGTGATTCTGCAGACTTGATGCTAGCATGCTAAGACAAGCTAAATGGCTAAAATAGTTGCAATGGCTTTGTTAATGTATTTTTTTATTCCCATTCCAAAGATTCCAGTCCACATGAGACGAAAATAAAAAACCCTAAAGAGGGTGCAGTAAAACATAAAAAATTGTGATATGTAACTGAACCAAGCACTGATTCCTGATAACTATGCTAGCAGCAAGCCGATTAGCAGTTAAATCAAACCTCTGCAGAAACATCTTCATGATACAAATAAGCCAATGTTCTGTGGAGCCTTAAAAGGACTGACAGCATAAACATCAGCCTGACTTTCCACTTGCAACACCAGAACCAAAACACTGCCGACCGACCAAGCTGCCAGAGAGCTGAAGGGCAGCCAGATGTTCTGCTCAGGCACTAAAGCCTTCAAAAGGGATATACAGTATATATAGAAAGATAGATTGGTGGGTTGGTGAGTGAGTTGTTTGGTCTGGTGGGTACATGGGTTGGTCAGTAGGTCGGTGATAGCTTTTATGCTTGCCTGGGCGAGAATGAGCTTATGGATCACCTGCACAGGTGAGACGTTCAAGCCAGCCTAAAAATGAATGGTGTTAATGACCAACCTATTGATGTCATTTCTGCTCATTATTTCCTCAAAATATTCCTCTAGATTGGCCACGAGAGAAAGAGAGAGAGAGAGAACGTTCTTATTCCTGCTCAGCAGCTGAATAATGGATGTAACCGGCTTCTTTTGTTCTCTAAAAAGAAGACGAAGAGCGGACGACACCAAAGACAACTCACAGCACCGAGACAATGGGACTGTGCAGGGATAACAAACAAATTCATTTATCATCAACCTGTCCTAAATAAACACATGCGGCTCCTCAAACCGTTCCAGGGCATCTGAAAACCACCCATACGTGAAGACATTTACTTGGAAGGACAGAACAGCCACTTTAATGGCAGTAAATGGGGAAGATCAGCAGGTTAAAAAAAAGAAAGGGGGGGGGGGGCGTCTGGAATGAGGTGAAGCGGTGTAATTCTTCATAAATAAAAACAGATTATTGATCAGAGAGCCAGCATTAAAGCGTCTCCTTTGTGTGATCTGAGATCTGATTCCTGTTGCTGGGCGTCAGAGCGCAGAAAAGAAGCGTCCAATGGGCTGGACAACATCTCACACCCAGAAGGCTCCCGATTGGACGTATATCGCTTTCTTTATTCCATTGCCTGTGTAGTGCACTAAGTAGAGTGCAGGGAGCGATTTGGGACTCGGCCCTTGCATTAATTCTGCAAAGACTGAATCTATGGAACATGCAGTCCACAAATTACAAAAATAATATCAAATTTAATTTGTGTATATAATATAATTGCATGCTTTTCAGGTCTAACTCTCCATGCCTTTGGGGCGTTCTCACCTGGGTTGTTAAATGAAATGATGGAGAGTAAGGCCTGGAACAGTGAGAAGTGTGAGGAGCTCCAGCATTCTGCCGTCTTTGTGCACCTTCCTTCAGTGACAACGGTGCGCACACACACACACACACACACACACACACACTTACACTCACACACAATATGGATGCTGCCCGGCTCAGTGTAACACACTGAGAGCTCTGTTCATCTCGCTCAAGCAATTAAGACATCTACTATTTCAATTTTCTAGCAATGATAGATTGATTTATTTTATTTGATAGCAATGTATTGATTTATTTCTGCAGCCACTACATTGCTGTCATTGCTAGAATATATATATA
>JBBJLR010149203.1:0-15464 GCA_037577145.1 Brachypetersius gabonensis
TTTAATTGTGGTGTTGACTGTTAATGTTACAGAGAACTTTAATAAAAGTTGCTCAGTGTTGGACGCCTGTGTTCCTCTGCTGTGTGTGATGACTCCATCAAACGACTTGTCGACTCCACTTTGCTGACCGTCTAGTCAACTTGAAAAAAATCTGGAGTCGTTAATGCCCTAGTCTACATAATAGACTAGGGCATTAGAGAGATCCAATCCTGCATTACACACATATCAATTCTCTGATCTATCATGTTCCCATGTCTAACATCCTGTCTGGTTATCTCACAATACAGATCTGTGGTGGAAATGGATCCTCCTGGATCTTCCCTCTATTGAATCTTAGCAAGTTTATTTAATGTTGCTTGTTAACTTGTCCTACTTGTATTCTCATTGAGTCGAGAGGAGGAAGATCTCTAGGACCTTTGTTCCTCTCAGTGTTCGTTCCTCATGCTCTTAAAGATCCCATAAGAATTTAGATCCAATAAAATTGACTCTGAGAGGGCAGAGTTGCTGGGGTGTGAAGTTAGACTAGGAATTGTAGACTGTTTGGCTTATGTGAAAAAATAATATCAAGCCAAATTGATTACAGGCTTACAGGTTTAATAGGTGATTAAAATGCTGATGTAATATCTCACACAGACATGGTGTAATGTCCTGAATACTTTACAATAAGAATACCCTCATAAAGCATTTATAAAAGATTCATAATCATATTAATTGGTTGTAGACCTAACAAATCTTTCAATCTAACAAAAACCAGATATAAGGGTTTATAACTCATGCATAACCCCTGTTACATTAGCATGATCATGAAACGCCTTTGTAAAAAATGTATTCCTGGAAACAAACTGCCATGTGTTTTCTTTGTTATCTCGAAAGTTCCCAAGGTTTAGGACAGGCCTATTCAACTAGCAGCCTGCGGGCCTGATCTAGCCGTTTTGAAATTTATGGTCACAAGACTGCCAGTTAATCAGTGTGTGATTCGTGTGGTATAATAAAATTACGGGTTTTGGATCCTGATTGGCTGGTAGTCCCCCAATACTGTTCGCCAAGATTGGCTGTGTTGTATAAAATTAGCCAAAGTTATTAGCCAATCACAGCTGAAAGAGGCGAGATTTGTCAGAAAATGGGTGACAAAACAAGCAGAGCAGAGCTGGCAGTAAAGAAAGAGAATCCGGTCACACACACACACAAAGCGGGGGGAAAATCTTTGTAGTTTCAGCTCGGTAATGCATCTACTCTAACGACTTTAATATCTGAGATCTGGTTTAGAACCAGACAGCGTTAAAACGGTTATGTTTGACGGTTAAATTGGTCATCGGGCGTACCGGGCCGATGGTGAATTTGGGCCCGGTGCGGAAACCCGTCAGCCCCCCCTGGGGACAACAGCCTGGACAGCATGAAATTCTGTGGCCCCCGAACCCCCAGTGACTTTCATATCCGGCCCACTTGCTTTTGAAGTTGAATAGGCCTGGTTTAGGATGTTCATTCCCACCTGGCACAAGCTGTACAGGGGGCTAACAAAAGTTAGTCATAGATTTAAACTTGAAAAAGGTGGTCTCTGTATGGGCGGGACGAGGCAACTGAGAAGAAACAGAGTAGGTCCTAATGATAAAGAATGTCTGGTTTTCTGGGCAGACTGCAGAAGAAGTGGAAAACAGTGTGTTGCTGTGGTGACAGCTTTTCCATTGGCACATGCTGGGAGATAATGACCCTACTAGGACTCCGCCCTCACAAAGGTCAGAGGCTCAAGCTTGTTGCATCCCTGTGATGAGGAGGGAGATTCTTTTCAAAGTGCTACTGAATACAAGTGCTGCTCTCCTGAGGTTTGAAAAGATCAGATACTTTCTGCAAACAGACATCAGCACACACTCAGTGATGCAAGTCATTCTGTCTGGCAGAAAAGTGTTTCAGACTATGACAAATTGGAGCCAGGTTTCAAAGGCACAATTTGGGGCTCAGGCATAAAGCACTAACTCGCTATAATCTATAATCATAACCCAGAAAAGTACCAGAAAAGCAAGGTACCATTCAGAAACTATTGCATGCCTTGTGCAGTATTTCCCATCTTATTCAAAGTCTGCCATACATCCTGGGTTGATGCAGTGGACGCCGTCACGAATTATAGCAGTGACAGGGCTTGCAAATGAAAATGTAGAATACCCGTCTATTTTTCTTTATTTATTTTACTAATGTTCTCCCATGTTACTGCTGTCCAATGGAGAACCAATAGGTGGGAAGAGGGAGGAGAAGGGAAAACTGAGGAAACATGGCTCAGAAGAATAGCCATGACAATAGATGGACTATGTGTTTAGATGCTACACATATTTATTTGTATTTTTAAATCATGTACACTTTTTGTTTTATCGATGGGCTGTTTTATTGACTGTCAGGGGTGCTTTTGCTTTTGTAAATGATAAACCGTTATGTTGCTTATGGGTTATTTTAGATTAAACCTACATCTCTGCAAAAGTCTACAGCAGCCATCAGTGTTTTAAACTTTTGTGGATGTTCAGGCTGTTGTCCTTTATTGCCAAGACCAGCTCTGTTTAGGGTGCAGAGTACAGAAGATCCCTTGAGAAACTTGAGGTGTTTGTTGGCACTCAACAAGACACTGGTTGCACATAGTTTGAAAGCTGAGTGACTTCTGCCCTCTGGAATAAAGCCAATTTGCTGTAGTGCCTGTACAGCGCTAAACAAATGACCCCGAGGCTTCAGTCAGTAGGTCTAACCATGGGGTGTGCTGCTGGACCTGATTCATGATTAAGACTAAGTGGGGTTTGGAGAGCTATTAAACCAAATACACACATCTCTGTGTGTATTCCTGCACTTGTGAGGTCTTCCTTCATTCATATGTATGATTCTAGCTAAATGTGGCTGTGCAACAACAAACCCAAATAATTTCTAATAAATCCCAAGAAACAAATATACAAATACAAACGCCCTCCCTGCACCGCTGCCTCATGGGGGACTTATGACAAATAAGAATGCTTTCAAGAGAAACAAGTGGAATCTAGCCTCCAGGGACACGACTTGAGTGCAGACGCTCGTGAGTGATGCTCAAGCCTTTATGCAAAGTCACATCTGATGTTTTCTCCCAAGTCGCTCATTCAGATATGCACATCTGTGGGCATGCATACCCAAGCATGCACTATCCTATATCTAATCTAGCTCAAAGCCCCACTTTTCGCTGGGCCTGAGAAAAGCCCCTATATTTATCCCATTGCATGTGCATGCACTCACACACCAGAGAAATTGATTTCTTTTCTAAAAATGTTTTGGGCTGAGCCGCGCTGACTGGCAGATGGGAATTGGATTCGCATTCACAACTTGTCACTTTTGCAAATAGGCACCCTGAATGTTGTCCCCTGGACCTGGATTTATAGAAACCCTGTTCCATGATAAGACTTGATTTCTGGCTCATGGTGGTAAAGTGGTTTCTTAATTGGATCTTAGATCAGGACTGACACACACTCTAAGTTTGGCGTGTATTCAAAGCTACAAGAAACTGTCAGTGGGCTTTATTACAATATTAGATCAGTTAGATTGGCACCAAAATCTGTACAAAAATTGTTTAATGAGCCTGGTTTCATTAAACAGCAACGTTGATTCTGCAAACAGCAGGATAACTGGGGTGCTTAGCACAACATCATGGTGGTAGCTTGCCAACCCACCATAACCAGGCGTAGCTGAATCATTTCATGAATCATTTTAATGCTCTAAAACAAGCTAATTTCAGACCAGAAGCAGTGACTATGAGGCTTATTTACCTACACAGAGCAGCAAGCTTTTCACATAAAGAGTCACACAAACAATGTAGGTGCCAGATGCTGCGCTCAAGCTTCAAGTGTATTTTTAGCTGCTTGCCAGTAGAAGCATGTGCATGAACATATGGATTCTGCATTTGTGTTTAATTTTCAGTGATTCAAAGCATGCAGTAGACTGACTGTAATGTATCCAAGGTAGACAGATACCAAGATATAGACCCATTCTTTATTAATACCAGCAAATATTTGTACGGGTGTTCTAAAACATAACGCTATCTGGATGTCCTCCTTGTGCATCAGCCCTACTGTTGAGTTCTTTAAACACAAATACACACATTATATAGCTTCTCCTAGTCTACAATTTACAGCAGCTGATTTGAACCAAATTCTTTGTTTTACAAACAGGATATTTGCAATTATTTTACACACACAACTAGAAGGACACATTTTGTCCCGCAAACTTTCTATCAGTAGATTCATCGCAATTACTATTTTTTCTGTTTGCTTATGTTTGCCCCTGCCCCATTATCACCTTCATCATCCTGTTGTTCTTTTTATCTATTTTATTTATTCTGCATCATGTTCCTGTTTTTTCACCATTGTTAACATTGTCACTGTAGTCTTCACCCTTTTCGTCTTCCTCTCATGAAATCCTCAATGCATTCTTTCTCTTACCTTCCTCACCTTCCATCACAACCCTAATCATTATTATTGTACTCTTCTTCATCTTCCTATTCTTCATCGTTATACTTCTTCCTCTTAATCTTGCTTTATACTTATCTTTATGCTCTTGCTCTTTTGCTTTTCTTTTTCTATAAGAATGATGTTGTTTTAGTCAAATACGATCACTGCGACATGAAGTAAACAGATAAAATAACAGTTTATGCCTTGAGCTTGTCGACCTCTTCTAGTACATCTCTGAGTCTGAGGAACTGCTTATATTTTTTAAAGTCTTGTCTCATCTTGTTTGATTTTATATTCCATTTATATTCCTTTTCCTTCTCTTTTCTCTTTTATATTCCTTTTCCTTCTCTTTTCATACGCAGTGATCATTACATGTTTCTTTATTCTATCTTCCACTTCACGGTGTTCATTTTTACCTACAGATAGGAGGTGGAAGTTTAGTCCAGTAATTATTTGAAACCAAATTGCTTTCTGATTTGTTGATATTTCTCCTCTCACCGGCGCTAATGATTCTCAAAGAGAACATCAGCTTTTGTTCAGCTGCCATTCCAGGATGGTCAGTAATTAACCCTGACAGATTCAGTTAGACAGGTAGGGCTCACTGGATTCCCAGTGTTCATTTAACACCAGTGGATGTCTATTATTATTATCATTATTGCTAATAATTATGAATAAATTCCCTTCTTTACCTTCATCATTATTTTTTATCAACAGTAGCATTATATTTTCTTTCCTTGTTCAGCCTCATTGATGTTCTCTTTATCTACTCTCCCTTCTCACCACCATCATCATCATCATCATTGCCATATTCTTTCATCTTTCGCTTCTTTCTCATCAAATTCTTCTTTTTCTTTATCATTTTATTTCCTACCATTCTTCCTTCTCTTTCTTTCTTACCATCATCCTACTCGTCATCATATCTCCTTTTTGTTTTCTTCTTCATATACTTCCTCTTCTTCCCCTTTTTTTCTTATCTCTCTTTCTTCCTTCTTTTTCTTCCTTTTTCATATTCTGCCTCACCATCATCATATCACCATCATATTCTGTTTTTTCCTCCATTGTTATTGTAATTTTTAATTTTTTGCCCCAGTCATCACCATCACTGTGTTCTTTGTTTCTCATACCATCTTGATCATGTTTTTCTTTCTCTTCATTTCATCTGCATCTTTTTTCAGCATGTTTTTTTGTCAGATACTAAGTTATCCACATATAACATGCAGTGAAATATATATCCCTGAATTGTTCACAAGACAGTAACAATAAAATAGAAAATAGAACAAAAAACAAAAGAATTAATAGACAAATTTAAACTTCAACAACATGGCCAGAAGGCAGGAGATGGGATGGTTGTTCTGATTTGTGGTCTTGTACAGAACAGTTCCCAAACCATGAAGTGATGTTAATGGTCAGGATGCTCTCAACAGCAGCTGCATAGAAGGTTTTCAGGATCACAGCAAAGACCCTAAACCTCCTAAACTATCTCTTAACTTTGTAAATGCAGTTCATGAGCATTATTATATTCTTTCTTCTTTTCCTTATTTTTTTATCATCATCTTTTGCTTTCTGCTCCCTTCTTTCTTCTCCTCGTGATCATTTGTATCTTCTTTTTTCTTTCTTTTGCTTCTGTTATTCTTCCCTCTCTGTCTTCATCATCATCATCATCATGTTCTTCTTTGAAGTCCCCTGTTCTTAATCCATTGCTGAGGATTTTGTTCTCTGTGGTGTTTTCGTTCTCCCCAGCTTCCCTAAACCCTCTGTCAGTTTGAATTTTCAGATATTTTTCAGGATGACTCGACCTCTTTGTAGCAGGTGAGAGTGTCAGAGGCTTGGAGGGTATGTTCACTGTCCTTGCTGACAGTGTGTGGAGACCTGTGTGCTGTAGTTTTGTCTGGCAAGAGAGCCTCAAAGAAAAACAGCCATAACTAATGAAAGTTGTTGGTTTTTAAGTGAGTAACTGTAAGTGAGTTTTGAACCAGGAGCCGTATTACAGAAATTTCCTAACTTGAAAATCCTATCTTAACTGTGTAGTAACCATGGTAACAACAGTTTAGGATCTTATTGAGGAAAAAAGCCATTACAGAACAACCGTTCCTAAGTCAGTTTTTCTCTCCTAACTTAAATTAAGAAAAGTGTATTACTGAAGCATCCTAACCTCAAAAAATCTTAATAAACTCTCCTAACTTTAGGATAAGCCCTCTGCTGCCCTAACTATCGTCAGCTGATTATTTAGGCTACGGGGAATTTGGCCTGTCGGCACGGCGCTCTCCCTCCCAGCTGTAGTAGTATAAACAAATGTGCTTCGTTTTACTTTTGTCAACATAGTTTTCCATGACACCTCTGTCCCAATACTTTTGTCCAGTTGGCCTGGTTTAAAGTTCAGAGCAGGACATTGTTTAATCTCCATATTACAGTAATGAAGAGACTCTGGCGATACAGTGTTACGGACTGGAGACTCGTAAAGTTACAGAGGCAGCAGGTAACAGTGAATTTGCGAGATGATGTGTTGCGTTAGTTGCTAGGTAACAGATGTAAAAGTAGGGATTATTTAGGATTCATAACTCGAGATAAGAGAGGATTCCTAAATCCAGCTAGGATTTGCTTCTGTAACTGAATCTTAAATCGTCCAATCTTAACTTTATACTTAAGATAGGACGTTTCTGTAATACGGCCGCTGGACATTTTATGAAGACGGTGGCTGGACAGAACAACTCATCATTGGGAAGGGACAATGGATATTATATATTCTTTGGTGCCATGGTAGTGTGTGGCACTGTGTCAGACACAGCAGTGCTACAATAGCTTTTACGCATGCTGGTGTCACTGCAGGGCTGAGAATAGATGGCCAGTCCAAAACATCTAGCCATTGATGACCCTGAGGTTACACACTGACCACTGATGAAGAGGATGACCTATGAACTACATCCTCCAATTGTATTTTCTATTGTACAAAGTATCAGAACCTGTGGTACCAGTAAACTGGAACTGGGCTTTTCCCACTGGTCTTCAGTCCAGTGCCAAACCCTTCAGTACTGGAACCTTTATTACTAGAACTGAGCTTTTTCTATTGGTCATTGTACTGGGCCTTCAGTGAAGGACACATCAGTTCTGGACCATTCACTACTAGACCTCAACTTCTTTTTCCAGTCCAGTACTGGAACTGAGACTTTCCAATGGTCATCTAGTACAGCACACCAATATGCGACACTTTATTTGTTTAGGACCAGACCCTTTGATACTAGAACTGTACTTTTTTCTATTGTTTTTCAGTCGAGTGCAAGACCCTTCAGTTCTGGACATTTCAGAACTGGAACTGAAATTCTTTGGTCTTCAGCTTCTCTAGTATTAGACCCTGAAGAATCTGGATTTATGCTTTCTGGAGTCGGCTCAAGATTGTAAACAAAAAGACATGAAGCCAATTTAAAGAATTTCTTCATCTTCCAAGTGACCAAGCATTGATCTCAGAAACTGAGCACTATCGTATGACCAAGCAGTGGACCAGAGGTAGTATGGTGTGTGTTGATGTGTTGCCTGTTATTTTCAGAGCTAACATTTTGTGAACAATTTGCTAAGGTGACATAAGATATAAAATAAACTATTATAATCACGAATGAACTCCACAGTGTGAACAGTGTGAAATTCTTTCTTTATGTTTAACCCATTCCCCAAGTGAAGCAGGGGTCTGCCACCAATGAGGGGTGTCTGGGGAGCAGTGTGTGGGGACGGTACACTAGCAGTGCTGGGATTTGATCCACAACCTAAACACTAGGCCACCAACTAGTTCCTATTGTGGTCCTCTTCCATTGAAGGATGGGTTTTAATGGGGACTGATATAGATGGGGGCTACAGTCTGTAACTGTGAAAGTAACAAATGCACCTACATGGTAAGTACTTCTGCTAAAATGGCCAATTACAACTTCATTAGTGTTTCTGTTATTTTGTCCACCATATTGCCATGGCAGGTTTGGCTGTATATTTTATGTATGTATGTAAGTCTGAGGTGAGCTTTGCTGTTCCATCAACACAGGTGTGTGTGCTTGTCTGTCTGTGTGTGGTAAGATTTGTTTTAGATTATTGCCCTCTAGTGTTGAAGGGTGGGCATTACACCAAAGGGCCTCTACATTAGATCCACAGCAGAGACTGGGCAGAAAGAGCGAGGGGAAACAGAGATGAGGCGAAGGGGCTGTCAGGAGAAGAAAGTCATTTCATTAAAAAGGAGACAGTATAGGAAGAACAAGAATGAGAGAAGGAAAAAAGAAACACGACTGGCAGAGACTCTTTTGTGCTTTTAATAAATGTCCACATTCAGCAGTGACGTTTCGACTCTAATCAACTCATATTTCTTCTTTTGTACCATTTTCAGTGTCAAACCCCAGTTCTGTTCTTTTCATCCCTCTCTACATCACTGTATTCTTCTTCTTCCTCTTCTCCTTTTTCCTTTTCGTCTTCTTCTGATCAAACTCTTTTTCATCCAACTCCACATCATTGTGTTCTTCTTCCTCTTCCTCCTCTTCTTCTTCTTCCTCCTCCTTTTCATCCTTCTCTACATCATTGTGTTCTTCTTCCTCTTCTTTTTCTTCATCCTCCTCCTCATCTCCTCCTCCTTCTTCTCCTTTTCGTCCTCCTACACATTATTATATTGCTCCTCTATTTTTTCCTCTTCTTCTCCCTCATTATTTTTTTCATTCATCATTACCATTATCGTTGTATCTTCTGTTTCTTCTTTTTCTTTGCTTTTTCCTCTCATAAACGCGTGAAGGAAATTCAGTTTTGTGTCATTTTTAAATGTGTCATCCCTGCCCACCAGTGTTGCAGCAGACAGCCAATTATTCTCTGCATGAGGAAACAAAACAAGGTCCATGGTAGCCCGCTCCTTCCACCTCCGTTAACTCGGGGCCTTTCTTGTTCTCCAGAACCCTGCTATGCAGCACTGTTAGGTCTGAGGTGCGACACGATGTGCGCCCATTCTAACACGTCCTGGCACGGCAGCGGCAGAAGACCCTCGGGCTGTTTGCCTTGCTCGGGCTGAGGACGTGTCCAGAGCTTCTTCCTATGAGATACTGTCATGTTCCGCCTACGTCTCAGTGATCCTACCTGTCACGAGCTCCACCACTGCGCCCTATTTGGGTGGTTTCACTTATGAGAGAGTCCGATTTGGCTGTTGAAACAATTGTCACATTTCTGCGATTTGACAAAAGAAAATTATCAATACAAATGTATCATTAAAAGTAAATAGACCAAGGGATTGGGTATCAAGCTCACCAGTATTGGGCCACTAATGCTTTCATGGCTGTATTCAATCCTCATACCAATGGTCCAACGTCTACAGCCTTCCCAGAAGAGTACAGGGTGTTACTGCGGCAAATCCCTGTTCAGAAGGAGCATTTGGCGAACAATCAAATCCAGTTAAGTATCGAATTGTTCCAGTAATGTATTGAATTGTGGCAGAACAGTTTAAAAAAAATGGCTTCATCCAACTTGGCCTGAACGAACCAAACGCAGCACCGATCTTCATTCCCTTTAGATTACTGAGCATGGTTGTAAAGGGTAAGAATAATCAGGCTCGTGCAGACCCCTGGGTTTGATTCCCACAGCCCGCCGTGGAACTGCATTCATCTCAATGACAGAAGCTTCTGCCTCTGAAATAAGTGTGCTTGGGAAATCCAGACGGCTGCCTGTGAATACAGATGTGCTCCTGCCATTGCGCCAACAGCTGGCACAAATCACACCTTGCCTGACGCCTGCCAAGCGAGCAGCTCTCGCTCTCTGTCCCAAGTGTAGTAGTGGAGTGTCTGAGCCTCGTGAGGAAATGCCAGATGTTTGGTTCAGAGTTGGAGAGTGAAGTGATTGCAGGGCCTACATAATGCTTTTTCTGAACTGAATAGAAAATCACAGGTAAATTGCAGAGAATTAGTATGTCAGCTCCCTGTGAGCTGTTGTCTGACTGCGTACAGGATAGTCAGGAAAATGAATCACATTCACCAGCAGAACACCTGGCTTTCCAAAAGCTTTTCAAAAAAGGAAATTCTCATTTATTGGTTTACAGTAACATAACATGTCTATAACGGTGTACTTGTCCAGACAAACACTGTTGAATTTAATAGATCTCCACATGCTTTTTTCAGCTGCCTCGACTCTCTTCTTTCTTCATGATTGTGGCTTACCCATGGCAGTGGTTCTCAAACTGGACCCGCAAAGGTTCATACTTTTGTTCTTTCCCAACCTGGAAAACATAGGGAAAGAGGAAAAATGTCCAGAGAACCACTGAGAACCATTCATAGCCTGCAGTCTTAGCCTTTGTTGGCCTTATTGTGAGTATGATCAGATATGATGCCATTCTTAACCAGCATAACTGGCCATGCTCTCTCTGAGTGGTTATAATAATAATAATAATTATAATAATAATAATAATAATAATAATAATAATAATAATAATAATAATACATTTTATTTCTAAGTGCCTTTCACAACACTCAAGGTCACTTTACAGAAGTTAAGTAATAAAAATGGAAGAATAAATCAATTAAAAAGAGTTCATAATCCTTGTGGTATTCTTCAGAAGCGCACTCTCCATGGTTATGGCAGGCCAGCTGAATTTCTTTAGGCATGATGGTGACTCTCTTGGCGTGGAAGGCACACAGGTTCGTGTCCACGAATAGATCCACCAAGTCTCGCCTCGCTGGCCTCCTGCAGGGCCATGACGGCGGAGCTCTGGAAGTGGAAGTCTATCCTGAAACCCGAACGATCTCGTGTGCCAGGCGCTGGAAGGGCAGCTCGCAGATCAGCAGCTTCGTGGATTTATGGTAACAGTCGATCTCTATCAGAGCCATGGTGCCGGGCCGGTGCCGGTAAAGTGTTTCTTCACGGCGGCTTCCTAGGAGCTTTCCCAGCAGTGGATTTGCGGCTGGTATGCTTTGTTCTTGACATAGCAGCGAAGTCAGATGGTGTTTTGCCACAAGGAATAAATAGTTAAAATAATAATAAAATATATAGATGATACAATACTGTATGTTGTTCTTATGAATATATACATTCAATTATAAAAATTTCAAATATATCAAACAAAAACATGCCAGATGGAGCGGCGCCAGACTTGCCTGCTTTCCCGTAACCTAGCAACGGTTATAGCTTCTAGGCAGGCGGTTACTGTTCTCCTCCAAGCGTGTTGATCTGTTCATTGATTCTGCTGGTTGAAAAAAAGTGGCGGGATTCCATAAATCTTGGAGAATGCCTTCACCATCTTAGCATTGTGTGAGTGGGAGACAACCAAGAGGTGGAAAGCGACCATGATGAATTGGTGCATTAACTGTAACAGTTAAGTAAGAAAAATAAAAGTCAAACATTAGTCTGTAATGTTTTGATATGTGTTGTACCTGCCCAAGTATTATGCCTGACCATTAAGACTCCAGTGGCGTTACACTGACTGCCCATTTGAACTAGACTGAATCTGAAACTGAGGATGGGTGACTCTGAAGGTTACTTGAGTCAGAAAGACACATTAGTACCAGCTTTTTATGTAGGAGCACAAATGGGATGGTGGTTTTATTGCGGTTTGAATTTCATCATTTTATCCTCTAATATCCTGTACGTATCCAGCATGTTTGGCGTGTAATTTCTTGTGGTCTGCTTTTGTCCCAGAGCCGCAATATGTATTCACATTCCATCTCATCTAACAGCCAATTGCTGGGCTTTCCTCCAGCAGTTTATCGCTTGGCCTTGGGAGGTGAGAAGAAAAAGCCAATTACGGATCGATACCTTCTTATTGACCTGAGCGAGTGAGCAGTCAGAGGCAGGTGTCGGGGGTTTGCCGTGTTAGTAGATGGTTTCATTAGTGGGCTTGAGTGTAAATAAAGGACTTTATATTGCAGAGAAGTATATGCAAAATATAAAATATACTATTTTTGAGAACCAAATGATGAGAACCGGCATAGTGGTTCTCACATGTGTGCCTGGAAAAAGGGCTTTCAACCAAATGAAGTAATGGGGAAAGCTGGACTCAGGCCAGGGTGAGTCTTTAGTGACGATTCCATTCGCTCAGTACTCCAGCCTCTTCAAGGAAAGCCATTAGCATCTCTAGCTGCTAATAAGCAATAGCACATCGATGCTGGGTCCACAGGTAGGCCTCAGCAATTGCTTCTGGTTGCCAAGGTTCAGAGTTCGCAGATTGTTCCTTAGAACTGAACTAATTGTTCGTGGAAACCCTCGCAAATTTGCAGAAAGATTTTTTTTTTTTTGCTTTTTTCGAGCCAAAATATTTTTTTTCATGCATTTTATTGCTAAATTATTAGGAAAATAGAGTTTACTAATTTTGTAACATAAATTGCTATATAAAATGTAACTATATACGTTTTTTAGTGCTGTCCAGAGAACACAAATCAACAGGCAGATACAAATTCCTGCATCAGAGCAGAATCTCTCAAATGTTTCTTGTATTTTTCGTTTTGTTCTTCTTAAAATGCTGTATTTTTATTACTGTAAATTAATTTATTACTGTATTTACCTGCTGACAGTGTGCAGTTTATATAGGGGTTACATCAGTATTTCCATTCTAGCACTTTAAGGATAATGGGTTTTAAATTAAATTAAAGTGTTCTGGGAGCATATTTGGGGGCATATTTAGGGGTTTACTCTATAAAAATAGGCATTTTTAGGCATTTGTTATACCACAAATTTGCATTTTTTCACAATTCATGGGTGCTCTTGGAATGTAACCTGGCGAATTCGGGGGTTTACTTTATGTAACCTTGGGGTACACCTAATATATTAACTTGTGTTTTCCTAGACTAATGGAATTACCTTAACCAGCCTTAAGCAAGACACATAGCACATAAAGAAAGGAGTGAGGCTGGTTAGGATGTGGGAATAAGGCAATGAAGGCTGCATTCAGATCGTGGATTTGAAGAATCCCCTTAAAGGAATAGTTTGGAGAAAGCCTTGGAGGCTAATCTTGCTAACAAACACTGGAAGTCAATAGTCACCCAGTTTGTTGCCTTGCTTTAGGCTGGTCTGTGTGGCACCTCCAAATCGCTCTGCATCCAGCTATTCATTAAAATGAATCGGACTTATTGACGTGGTTTAAAACAGAGAATGACTTACTGAGGGCAATAAAAATGGATGACAATCTCCATGACAGGGAACCAGTTGGAGAGGACTGATCTTGGATCAGTTTTCTCTGCATTTATGAAAGTCATTTGTTGGTTATCAAAGCTCAGACGGAGTCCTAAACCACATCCACAAGTCTCCTCCATCTTAATGTGGCTTGAGAGAAGTTTTAGAGGTGATTTTCACAGAATAAATTTAGGAGACTTCGAGTGTCCATAACCTCACAGCTCCAGTTCTAAACTAAAGAAGGAAAGTTTGCGCTCCAGCCATTTCTGTACTGGTCAAACTACGTCAAATTGTGGATACTTTCAGTGCGTTACTCCTTTAAGGTGTTTTAATGCACCTTCAAATGAAATCGAGTGGACAGTAGGTTGGTGGGTTAAGCTACGGGTCATTATTGCAGAACGGTAGGGTCCATAAATAAATAAATAAATAAATAAATAAATAAACAAACCTGCCTCATACAGGCCTGCAGACCGCGGTCCTTCCATATGTTACACCATGTGATGTGACTGGAAGCTACAGTAGCTTCAGAAACGAAGAATATATAAACATAGCGTGTGTGTGTGTGTGGTAGCTGTGAATAAATGAATAAGTGAGAAGACCTCTTTGTCTGTTTGCATGCACAGACATGCCAATAACTGTCAGGGGAATTCTTCTCCTGGATCAGCCAAACCCCTGAAGAAAAAAAAGCTCCAGTCATTCCAGTCCAGCGGCCCGAGAGCTTCGCCATCACTCACCGACTCGAAGCCTGACGGACCGCACACCCTGTCGTCCTCCGCTGTTTATCGACCCCTCAGAATTACTGCTTAACGCGGCATCTGGAGCCGCTTTTCCCGGACGGATCCGGACGGACGGACGTCACTTTGAGTTGCGCGTTCGAGCCGGACATTATTTTTGGCCCCTAAAATGAAGGAAGTCGGCGGCCTAGATATTCCCTGTCAAACCCAGCACTTTTCATCCTGGAACACAAACTGACGGCCCCTCTCTCACAGCACTGGCACGCCAAGGTCAAGAAAAGCAAAAAATAACAATTGGAAAAATTATTTTGAGGAATTGACTTGAGATTGACTTGAGACTGCACAAATTTAACCTTTAAAAATGAATGAAAATGGGACACAAATAGAGCATATAGTGGAAAAAATAGTTTTGAAAATTTGAGAGAAATTAGAAAATAAAATGATTGTTAAAAAGATATGAGAATATAAGAGAAATCTAAAATTAGAATGAGCTCAAATATATAAATACTCACACTCTAGTAACTAAAATATTTACTTTGACTTAGAAAATGCTTTACTAATGTAACTTAAACTTCAATTAAAAAATGAAGTTTAAGTAATGAATTAAAAGCTGCTGAAAATATGACCACACAGACCTTAATAAAGAAATTGAACCAGTACACTGAAATAGAAAATGTTCAATGAAATTAAATTCATTTTTAATAGAAATATCACTGAGAATATGACCAATTCAAATTAAATAAAAATATGACCACAGATTTGAGAGAAAACTAAAGGATGAAGGTTAAAATCCAGAAGTTTATTCTGCAAAGATGTTTTTTTAATTCATTTATTTATCCTTGTACCTCTTATTTCTCATCAGTTGTTCAGGGAGAGCCGGTCCTTTTGAGATTAATTATTGTTTTAATCATTTTTTTTATATTTCAGACATATTTTTAGGATGAGATGACTCTGATTGTTCTTCTTCTTAATCCTCTTGTTGATTGTGGAGGATGCAGCGATGACTGTTTTTTCATAAAAATTAACCTTTATAATGACATTTCACATTAACATTAGCATTTTATAACAGTGTTACACCAGCGCCTGTGACTCAACTAGCCCACAGGCCTGTGTGTGTGTGTGTGTGTGTGTGTGTGTGTGTGTGTGTGTGTGTGTGTGTGTGTGTGTGTGTGTGTGTGTG
>JBBJLR010149213.1:0-15463 GCA_037577145.1 Brachypetersius gabonensis
TTGATTCTGTGGACAGGTGTCTTTTATACAGGTGACTAGTTAAGACAGATGTCTTTAATGAGGGTGACTAATTGAGTCGGAGTGTCTAACCACTCTGTGGGAGCCACAACTCTTAATGGTTGGTAGGGGTTCAAATACTCATTTCACTCAATGAAATGCAAATCAGTTTTTCTTTTATTTAAATATATATTTATTTTTTTCCCCTTTGATGTGCTGTCTGTCACTGTTAAGATAAACCTACCATTAAAGTTTCTTTGTCATTGGACAAACTTACAAAATCCGCGAGGGGTCAAATAATTATTTCCTTCACTGTATACTGTACTTTATAAGTTTATACTATATTGTTGTGTTGTCTAGTTTTTATATTGTTTTGCTTTGTCGGGCTGGGCTACTGCCTGTACTGCACGTCGTTGGGGTGGGGCGGAATACAGGTCTTCCATTGGAAGCATGGTTACCTAGGAAGGAGCCAACACTTTCTGCTGTAACTATGCAATATTTCCACCTGTGGGACTAATAAATGTCTGTCTTCTCTTAATTACAGCCTGCAGAGCATTAGTTGATGAAATGGAATGGGCCATATCTCAGGTAGATCCGAAGAAAATGATCCAGACGGGCTCGTTTAGGATAAATCCTGATGGTAGCCAGAGCATAAAGGAGGTGAGATTTTAACTTGACTCTTTTTAAACACCATCACGTTTCTGTTCTGTCTTGCTGACTAACCAGACGCAGTTGACGTGCGTCTCTGGTTGCAGGTTCCTCTCGCCCGGTCGGAGGGGCATCTCCTGGAGCTGATGGAGGAGGTGTGTGAAAGGATGAAGGATTATGGCGAGCGTGTGGATCCCACCACCAACCGAAAGACGTACACGAGACACACCTCCCGCGACGGCACCGCCATGGACCTCTCCGACGTGGCCTTAGACACCAGAGTCAGCGCCAGCTTAAAGTTCGCTGTGAGAAAATCGAGGGGTTTTTTTTCCTTACAAGAGGAAAATGTGCCAATATTCCATGCTGATCAATTCATCAGGTTTCCTTAATTCAGTTTCCTGCTCCCCCTTCAATGTCAGTGTTGTCCCAGTCTCCATCGCACTCGATCCAACCAATCAGCTCATTAACAGGCCATTCTGACTTGATATGCACTTTTCCATAGGTCTACAGGCACCGTTCTGTATCTAAACTGTACTGTGATGGTACTGAAGTTGTATCAGGTTTTGATGTTCAGTGTATCTCAGTGTAATTGAGTTTCTGACTCCATTCTGTCCACAGTTTATGGCCAAAACCACGTCCAGGGAGTCGAACCGGTAAAGTTTTTTGTTATTGTGGTCTTTTATTATTTGAAGTCTTGTTTGAGTTTTTAGTTTTCTCTGCGTTCTTTATCTGTGTAATAAAACCGAACCCAGAGAAGTTGTTAGTGACGTCCTGGATCACCTTCGTGTTTCTCAGTTAAAGATGAATTTGTTAGTCGTGGAAAACTGAAATTTATTTTATTTTTTCAGCTCAAACAGACAGTCGAGCTGGAACTTCATCCACTTCCCTGTTGTTAGTTTGTGTCTGCATTGTTTTTTGCAAGTTGTGATGAAACATTTCGACCAATCAGAAAGCAGGGATGCAGTCGGCTCGGCTGTGGCCCACTTTCAGCCCTGCCGTCCAGCAGCTCGGGTTCGGGGCGGCTTTATTTGTAACGGAAAAACATTTGTTTGTGGTACAACATGGTTCCTTGTGCCAATGGAAAAGTGCCAATAGTGGCTGTGTTCAATCACTAAAATGAGCTGGGGGGCCTCAGAGACCAGGTTATGAAACACTGCATTATACAACTATTAAAAAAAGTAATTTCAAATTAAGTTTTTTTTCTTCAAGGTTTCTGCATAATTCAGATGGAAACAAAGTTAGTTACTGTTGCGAATCAGTTCATCATTCAAGAACTTTCAGTGAGGAGATTTTAGAGGCAGACGTCTGGTTCCATTCACCTCCACAGTTCCGAGCTCCTGCAGAATGTAGCCTTTCACTCCTCTCATTCCGCTCTGAACACTTAATTGTGCAGAATTATTATGAAATATTGTGTATAATCGTGTGTAGTGTATTGTGTAGAACTCTCAGAATTTGTTCTATCTACTGCTGTACCTGTAGTAATGCAAAAGTGCATAGTTCTGCATTACTTTTAATGATGGAGATCTTCATGCACTTAATGATTTTAATGATTTATTTTCCTTTAATCCAACAGTGTGAAACAATTGTCGAGCAGAACGAGGATGAAATTATTGAATTCTTTTCCCATGAAATGGACAACGTTAAAGACCACCTCTGCAGCAAGAGAACAGGTAACACCCAGAACCATCATTTAATACACAGGAGAGTTCAGCAGGAACTGGGATTAGTTTGGGACCAGTTTAGATTCAGTTCTACATATACATCACTACTCTGGAAATCTTTACAGCTCAGGTGAAGTCCTTTCTCCCACGGAAAGCAATGGGAGAAGTGCTTCACTCAGCGAAAAACATGAAAATGTGTAAACGTCACCCCAGTTTAAAGGTTTAATGTGGTTCTCCATATTATTGAAAAAACATTGACTGTAACTAAGTCGTCATTTCAGATGTAGTTGTTTTAACCTGAAATACAGCAACGTTATTGAGCCGTTTGTTTGTACACAGTCAGAACTGATTCATCTACTGTGCTTGCAGATCTTTGCGACCATGCACTGAAGATACCTCATGATGAGCTATGACCTCACAGCACTACCTGAAGACCCACCTGAACACCTGTGGTCTTACTCCAGCACTCCTGAGTCCAAGGTCTGATTTGACCTGATCAGACTGGATCTTTTATCCCGGATGACATTCTGAATTCTTGCTTTACGCATTTTAGGATTTAATCCAGTCTGAAATCGGCCTCAGATCATGTCTCACTTCAGATATTCTAAATCTGGTTGCAGTTCTTTTGTCCGCTGTGTTTGAGGCTCTAAGAGGCCTCGGTGCTGAACACACCTGTTCGCTTGTGTGCGGTGGAACAGGGGAACAGAATTAAAGTATTTCCATTTAAAAAGTGTGTTAAATATATGCAAGCTGGTTTCTAAAAACTGCCTCATATTTTTTGTTGACCTTCACGATCATGTTTTAGGTCTCGAGATGAAATCTGTTTCTTTCTGCTTGTTGGGCTGATTGCATTGGGTGTAGAATCAGAATAGGTTTATGTTTTAGTTTAGGGGAAGTTATGTTTCTGTGTTTCAATTTATATATGTATGTATGACTTTTTCCTCCTAAACATACAATTTTTATTCCCTTCTCATTTAGGGCACCTGTTTTCTGTACTGTCTTTATTTCTACACAATAAATGGTTACTTTTCATGTTCTTTGGAGAAATACACTTTTTTTTTTTGTTGTTAATTCCCGGAGAAATAAACTAAATTTTGTGTAGCAGGACTGCGAGTTTGATTTTTACCATCGGAAATCGAGCCCGTATAAGCCCGTTACAGCAGGGTATTGGACGTCTTGGAGAACCTCTTGTACTCCATCTTCTAGGCTTGTAACCTGATTGGGTTTCCCACAGAATACTCTCAAACACAGAGATCTGATGCTTTAACAGAAATTGCAGAGACAATTTACAATTTGCTGCAGCTTTCCACTGACTTTCAGTGAAGATATGAGCTCAAAACCTCTGTAAATTTGGAGCCTGTTAACTGTGTGTGTTTGAGGAGAGTGTTCACCAAACCGGGCTGGACACCGACCCTTCAGGAGTGGAGTTGGACACCCCTGAATCAGAGTTACAAAACCTCATTAAAATGTTTTGTGACCCTGTGTCCTGAATGTCCTCTCTATTTTGTCCTCTTCTTCGCTCTAAATACTCCCTTAAAGACTTTTTTGGTCCAAAGTCCCATTTTTAAAAGTAAAACGGTATTGGGGGTGGTGGCCTAGTGGGTAGGATACTAGTCTCTGGACCAAGAGGTCATGGGCTCAAAACTTCAGCATACCACCTGGTAGCCTAGTGGTTAGGGTGTTCGTCCTGTGATTAGGAAATCGTGGGTTTGAATCCCAAGACTGCTAAGCACCACTGAGGTACCCTTGCGTAAGGTACCGCCCCACACACTGCTCTCCAGGCACTGTGTTCCTGGCTGCCCCCTGCTTCACTTGGTGAATGGGTTTAAATACAGAAAAAGAACTGTGCTCTGATTACTACCGTAAAGACTTTTCGGTCCAAAGTCCCATTTTTAAAAGTAAAGTGGCCCCTTATTACACATTAACACACCACAGCACACTGCGAATGCTGTGGAATTCTTTCTCTGCATTTCACCCATTTGACCCATTCACCAAGTGCAGCAGCAGGCAGCCACCAACAGGGGACGCAGTGTGTGGAGATGGTACGAGAGTTGGGTAAGTGGGCACTGAATGGCTTTGACTTGTTTCATTTGCTCATTTTGACTGGGTTTACCATATTAAAGAGGCTCCAGGTTTTTAGATATGACCAAAGTAACTAACATTTTTTCCAATGCCTTGTTTCAGAAGCACTGCATTAGTCCACCTAATGCAGTGTGCTTATAAAGTGACTTGCACTGTATTAAAACGGTATTGGGGGTAGTGGCCAAGTGGGGAGGATACTTGTCTCTGGACCAAGAGGTCATGGGTTCCAAACTTCAGCATACCACCAGGTAGCCTAGTGGTTAGGGCATTGGTCCTGCGATCAGGAAGTCGTGGGTTTTAATCCCAAGACTGCTGAGCACCATTGAGGTACCCTTGTGTAAGGTACCATCCCCAGACACTGCTACCCGGGCACTGTGTTCCTGGCTGCCCCCTGCTTCACTTGGTGAATGGGTTTAATACAGAGAAATAATTTTGTGCTGTGGTTCACATATTACAGAATGGTCACTTTCACCACCTCTGTGTTCCTGAGCAAGACCCTTAAAGCCAAGTGTCTCCAGGGAGACTGCCGCCTGGGTCTGGATTCAGACTCAATTATTTTTTAATAAAAACTAAACTACTTCAAAACTTAAACAGCTTGTAGTATGAGCTATTTTAATAAAGGCCAATGACATCACAAGCATACTGAGGGAATCCCATGCCATCTTCATTTTTTTTGGTCAGCCTTTGAAACACATTAAGTCTCTGAATCCTCCTCTTTTTGCACCTGATCTGTTGAAAGGTATCCATTTCTCTTATTGCACTTTACAGTCCTTACAGCAGTTTCACAGTATAAAGACTTCAGAGTATAAATAATGAATGAGGGCAAATAAAAAGCTGCGAATATCGATTTTTTTTCTGAAGAGGCTCATTCATGTGCTGCAGACAGAGACTACGGTAAAAAAAAAAAAGTAAAATAATCTCACTCTGGGTAAAAATAAAAAAGCTTATAATTCTTGGCGTGTATAAACAGCAAAGGACCTGCGAACGAGGCAAATGCACACAAAGCTTGTTGAGTCTGGACTGAAATGGTGGTCAAAAGGTATCTTCTGTGTAACAAAACAGCCTCTCTTCCGTCAGCTCAGTAACATCGCATGAGGGTCGGAGCGAAACCGTTACATCATGATGTGAAGACGTGTTCGCTCGCCCTCAGCTGCTGCGCTGAGATCAGTTCCATCTCAAGTAAAGCTGACGGAGCAAAGTGATGGTCATTCAGAAAAAAACAAAAACAAAAACACCTAAGACATGCACAGCCGTTGTGCCGGAGGCTCAAGTCTGATGAACCTCATGGCACATGAGTTCTCGAGGGATCCGAGTCTCGGGACCGTACAGTTTACCAGCGCGGTTCTCGAACGCAGCCACCATCTGTTTAACCACCTCGTCAAAGAACATCGTGGCCAACTGGGAGTGCAGAACCGAGCGGAACTCGAAGGATATCTGGAAGAAAAGAAGAAAAAAAAAAAAGACACAAACAGCAAGTACTACTAGAATTTCGTCAAAGGTAATTATTGCCATTTTGTTTGAATGAACAGGAGATTTGTTTTCTTTGATTTTGTAATCCCTGCAACCTTTCCTTTAAAATGATTCTGTAAAGAACAATTGTTTTATTTGGAAATTAGGAGAAATATTGTCAGCAGTTCTTAAAAACAGAGGCAAAGCTGTTCAGTTCAATCCTTGCAGCTACTTCCTCCTTCTGCAGCCGTTCTGTTGAAACTAATCTTTTTTATCTTATTGATCGTAATAGCTTTTAGCATGAGCCGTGATAGGAAACGGACTCAGGTACTCGTACTTCTCACTTACCGAAAAATCCACCGTGCATGTTCTTGGATACCCAGGAATGCCGGGACTAAAGCGCCATATCGTCTCCAAATGGTTGAACAGTTTTCCATCTGAGCACACAGCCTGACGAGGGAAATATTTCTTTAACATTTTGCTCTACAGAACAGAAAACATTAAGATTGAAGTGTTCTGAGGAGAAAAACAAATAGTGGCGGTGCCAGAACGGCCCCTTTAGGCACAGACCAAGGCGAGGGACTCCAAAGACATGTTAACATAAAACTCAAAGAACTCTAGTAGTAGCAGTAGTTAAAGTTTAATGCCATATAAACAATAGTTGCAGAAAGGTATATTAATAAGTATAAATGATTTGAAAACAAGAGATTTAAGTAAACAAACAATTATACATAAATAAATCCTCGAAATATGATTCTTTAAGTAAACAAACAATTATACATAAATAAATCCTCGAAATATGATTCTTTAAATCAACTTTTGATAAAAATACCAAACCTTTTTGTGGTGGTACATTATTAACAACATCTTCCAGACGACTTTGGTGGTAAAATCGTTGCTGTGTGTTCAGAACAGTAATTAACCTTCAATATGACTTTTAATGTAACTTTATTTATGTCTAAAGTTATTATTATTAACATCACAGATCCCACCCAGCCCTCACATGGACTGTCCCCTCCCCCTCCGATGTTGTGAAGAATCGGAATGAAAACCTTGGACGTCTAAAACTTTTTCCAAGTCAAAAAATCTAACTGAGTCAGAAAGATGCGGAGAGTTATGGAGAGATTACAGTCGTGGTCTGTGGGAACGGCCTCCCTTCATAGTTCTTATAGGCCTCAAAATTTCATCTCCCACTTTTCTAATACAACCCACTGATTGATTTTCTACCTATAAAGTTTTATCACTTGATTTGTTTAAATCCACCTTTCATTGTTTCTACCGATGAAGTTTAATCACCTGATTTGCTTAGTTTCACCTCATGGTTCATACAGTAATACATACAGGATTCATCTCTAATAATTCAGTCGGCACCTCTAGTCTGATCTTTAACCAATAAGATTTTATCACCTGATTTGCTTAACTCCACCTCTTGGCACCTCAAGTCTGGACATATGCAGGTCATTTTACACTGTGCCATCTTCACCATTAGTGACCTGAGGGGGTTGTCCATCCCCCTTTCCAGTCTCTGAGGGAGACGGTTCAGAGTTCAAACTCACTGCATGGGGCATTTGGTCAGACCTGAGTTTAAACTGAATTGTAAGGGATTTTGCGTTAAAACCCATTAAATTGTGCCACGCTAACCACCGTCAATCAGTAAAATACCCTTTCAATGTGAGGAAAAGATCCAGAAGTGTCTGTACCACCACTACCAGACATCACAACAGCTTCTTCCCACAAGCCATTAGAACCCAGCACTTAACATCAGGAGTCTGAACAGGATCTGACCTCATACGGAGAATGCATGTGACACTTTTAACTATTCTAAACTCACTGTTCCACCTTAGAATACACATTTATTTGCACTACTTTATTTACAGTTTCTGACTCTGCACTGTCTTTGGTTTACACCATTTGCTTCAGAGTACGGTATTTCAATCCTCTGTGTACTTGAGTGCCTGGGCTGACAATAAACTCTCTTGAATCTTTTAATATAACTCAAAATGGGCTAATGACACTTGGAACTGAATCTTCGAATTAAATCTTTAAAATAAAAGTAGTAAGACTAAAAGAATCCGGACACGCTTACTTTGACGAGGTGAGGGCGAACGTTGGTGATCATGGAGGTGTATCTCTCCACCATCGGAGGGAACCCCACCTCCAGCTGGGCTTTGGCGTGTCCGGCTCTTTTCATTATGGTTTCGGATTTTTTGCACCACGGAACAAAGTGTTTGTAGTCGTCTACGTTCGCTACGACGTCATACATCTCCTGCATGGAGTACCTGAGGAGGGAAAAGGGGAAAACAAAGCATCAACACTAGCCTGAGCGCACCAGGGAAGGCTTCTGAAACTAGCAGGACATTCATCCTTATTTAACCTATCCATCTATCCTTCCATTATCTGAACCAGCAGGGCGGCGGGGGGTGCTGGAATCTGTTCCAGCTCACACAGTTTAGACCTGCATGTCTTTGGACTGTGGGAGGAACCCTGAGATCCCAAACAGGGGGAACATACACACTCAAACAGAACGAACACACAGGACCTGTGCTTCCCACTGCACCACTGTCATACACTTATAATGGCAATAAATAATCCTGAATTTAGCTGAACTTTAGGCAGACTTTACACAGCCATAACAGAGTCCATATTAATAATAACAATTATAACAGACGGCCGTAAAAGCAGGACCCTTAAAAATCCAATAACTTCTCATTTCAAAATGTTTATTATTGGTCACACCCACCATGAATTGCGGCAGACACATTAACTAGTACACAGAATAAATGATAAAATATACAAATGTAAACAACCTAAATAAACAATACAGACTACGTTTTGCAAAATGGTGTGAGGAGTGATATTTAGTGCTGTTGCTTGTGAGGTATCTGCTAGTTGAGGAACGTTGTGAATAATTTCTAACATTAATGACAACTCTGAAACAACAAAGCAAACTTTAGGCAGCTTTCTTATATTAGAACACACCCTGAAGGGACATTTTAACTCTTTAGTAGCTATCTCTCATTATACGCTCAGTTAGATTCACAAAGACTGTGCCCCCTGCGCAAACTGTTTAAATCCATTTTTCTCAGCGTGAGATAAAGTGTCTTACCTCAAAGTGAACATTAGAATAAATACAAACAAAAAAGAAAGCAGTAAAAAGTATCAAGATTTGTTTAGTTTGTAAAAATAGTTGATATTGTGTGAGCTGGTGAGGAGAACACAGGTTCGGTTCCAGATTCCTCCTCGGTTCCTCCAGCTGCTGTTTGGATTGTGAAACTCCATCAGCAGCTCCTGCTTTAATTTAATGGACTGATGAAGTCCAAGATTACTGTAGTTTCCATCAGAAACCTGGTTTGACTCCAACACGGAACGCACTGATATACTGAGCATAACATAACTGTTTACAGTAGAATGATATTTGTGTGTAGAATTTTTTGTTTTATTTAGTATGTTCAGTGATATTAATGTGAAGAAAACACTCACTGCAAATCTTTTATATTTATTAAATATTATTTTTTGCAGGTTCTAAGACTTTTGAATGTGTTATGGTACCCCAGGATCCTTCGCTCGGAGTACTGCTTTCTCTTGTTAGCCAGGCTGATGAAGGTCCGGGTGGGAGGTGAAGGTGTTGCTCTCTGGTTCCAGCAGTCCGTCCATCTTTGGGGTCTCGTCATTAGGATCCCACATGCTGCTAGATATCTGAACACCAGGCACCACACGTTAAACCCACAAATCAGGCCAGAAAGAGAACCAACACTACAGTCATGTTTCAACATCCCCAACCAAATAACATGTTTTGTGCCCATCCCATACCGAGAATGTCATAGGTCATTTTAGACCACAATTTCTAGTATTTATTTTGAATAATAATGAAACCAAATATGTTGGGCCATATTTTTTAATTCAATTGTTCCTAATATGGTACATTATTAGGAGAATATGGTACATTGTTAGGACACAGACAGTATTCAAAACCGCAATAGTGTGTACTTTAACTTAGACAAGCAACACCTCATGTCATTTGACCAGGGGTGTCTAAGCGTTTGCACATGACTACCCTTTGGTCTTGCATAACACCCCAATATACTTCTTTAATCAGATATCGGCAGTCCTTACACGGGCATTCCAGCCTAAAACCAGCATTGCATGTTATTTGCCATGTTGTGTGATACTACAAATTTACATATTGCCTCCTTTTCGTCTACCAGTGTTGATACTTTTAAAGTGAAGTGGCCGCTTGTAGCCACACGCGAACACATCGCAGCAGAGCACACAGCGTGAACAATGTGAAACACAATGTGCATTAAACTTATTTAACCCACTGAATCCTTTTAATTCAAGTGAAGCAACAAGTGGTGCCTCTGGCAATTCAGGAATTTGAACCCACAACATTCTGATCGCAGGGGCAATTCCCCAACCACCAGACCACCAGCTGCCCCATAATGATGTACACGTCTGTGCTGTAGTGTACATCATCAAATATATCAGTCAAATGGAAACATCTGGATGATAATAAAGGTGAAGTACATGAGTGGATACTCTGCTCACCTGGTTGACTGCTCTGGCCGGACTCTGACCCGAAAAGAGAGGTTTATGAAGCTCCTGGACAGACGGCGAGAGCTCAACAGGAGAGCCATTTAGGATCTTTGCGATTTTTAGACAGAAAAGGTCCAGACATCACAAGCTGCAGTGTCCTGTACTGCTAACCTGCAGAGACAGGACACCTGCAGGCTGCAGAGACACACACCTGCAGAGACACACACTTGCAGCCTCACAGACACACACCTGCAGCCTCACAGATACACACCTGCAGAGACACACCAGCAGCCTCAAAGACAATCACACACCTGCAGACACACACCTTCAGCCTCAGAGACACACACACCTGCAGAGACAGACACCTACAGACTCAGAGACACACACCTTAAGCCTCAGAGACACACACCTGCAGAGACAGACACCTGCAGCCTCAGAGACACACACCTGCAGAGACAGACACCTGCAGCCTCAGAGACACTCACCTTAAGCCTCAGATACACACACCTACAGTTTCAGAGACACACACCTACAGCCTGTCAGCAAGGTCTGAAGGTCACTTCCAGCAAGTGTGAAGGAGGTAAGCTGAGTGGAGTGAGCAGCATTTCTGGACCGGGCCGTTAGAATCACGTGTTCGGTTCTGGTACCATTAGCCAGAGAGCTAACGGGCCAGACCCTCGGCTAACCGGCTAACGGCTTCCCCTCATTAAAACTACAGGGAGCCTATTCTTCATCCAGAAACTCGTCCAAAAAGTGTCAGGAACCGAGCCGACACCGAACCGGAGACCTCACACACGCAGAATAACCTACACACACACTCTCTCTCTCTCTCATACACTCTCACACACACCCGAGGCTGACAGTTTACACGTCACTGGGCCCCGCCCACCACCTGTCACGTCAAGAGACACGAATCTGACGAATCCGCGCCCACCGGTATTACGGCCCTGTTGGGCAGCTCTTAGCCAATCAGAGCTCTTTAAAAACCATATAAAACATTACCACGTTATAAAATGGTATTTTAAAATGGTGTCTGAATTGGTGTACGAAATTGAGGAACGTGCTTAAGTAAATAATTAAATAAATGAATGAACGAATGAAATACCTTATATGACTTGGGGAACGTGAAAATAAATAACAGTCACTTCCATGTTACTGCTGTCATCGTGCAACAAAAAAAAAAACCCACAGTGGTGCGTTCACTTAACGCAGTCACCGGCACAACTTGTCTGATTTCTTTTCTGCAGATATAGTATTAGTCAAAAATGTATTTAGACATAAACCATGTGAATATATAAGTAGTTACAGCTTTTTGTCGTTGGGTATTTTGTTGTTGGGGTTTATAACGTGAAGCAACGTGCAGTTCAGGTTCTTGTACCAAATATGCGATTTACATATCGTTGGTCTGGTCTGTTCCTGGTGGAAATGGTTGGAAGATCTATGATTCTGCGCAAGCCGCGTGAAGCCCGAGTGTCTCGAGCGCCCCCGGCAGGTTTGACCCGGACCTGTCAGGAAGGGGTGCCCACATCTGTCCTCGGTAGAAAAATGCTTCATTTTTGTAAAAAGGCTTTTTTTTCTCACAGACTGCGTCCAGCACAGGTCACCCTAACGCTGAGGTACACTCTGAATAATTTTGGACAGAATTACGCTTTCCATAGATGTTGAATTTTCTAGTTTTAGCTTTTTGTTGTGCTAATGTTTCCCCTCGACCTTAAGTCCACTTTCACCGGTCCGCTCCGTCTCTCCGGAGCCCATTCACTTCTACTGAACTGTTTAAGGTGGACTGGAAGCTCATTTGAACCTCTTTGGATACTGAAAAGTGGATAATGTTGATCTCTACGTGTCTGATATGTCTCTAAATTGACCCATCCTAAGCTGTTTCATTCTTTTACAAATGTTTTATTCTGTTTTTTTCTCTCGATTATATGTACGTTGAATATGTTTAAGAAATGCTGTCTAGTATTTACATTATGCTGTACAGCACTTAAACATTTTATTATATTTTCACCTTCTATAATATGCCTGTAGTAAATGTATTACCTATTTATGACATTGTAGGTTGTTATGTGGACAAAAGTATTGGGGTTTGAGCTAAGCTTCTTACTTCTAGTGAAGGACAATTTTACACTTCAGCAGGTCAAGGCATTTTGGACAACACCATGCTTCCAACTTTGTGGACACAGTTTGGAGAAGAACCTTTTCTATTCCAGCATGACTGTGTCCCAGTGCACAAAGTGACCTCCATAAAGACATGGCTGCATGAGTTCAGTGTGGATGAACTTGACTGGCCACACAGAGCCCTGACCTCAACCCCATCCAACACCTTTGGGGTGAACTCAAACAGAAATTGTGATCCAGGCCTTCTCGTCTAACATCAGTGTCTGACCTCATAAATACTCTACAGAATGAGTGAGCACAAATTTCCACAGAAATTCCAAAAGTGTGTGGAAAGTCTTTTAAGAAGAGTGGAAGCTGTTATAGCTGCAAAAAAGGGGCCCAGCTCCATATTAAAGTCTATGGGTTTGAATGCTGTGTCATTGATGTCCCTGTTGGTGGAATGGTAAGGCGTCCCAATACTTTTGTCCATATCGTGTACTTCTAACCTCTTGGATACTGAAAAGTGGATGTTGTTGATCTTTATGGGTCTGACATTTCTAATATTTCTCTAACATTACCTGAACTAAGCTGTTTCATTTATTGCATTTTATACTGTTTCAGTTATATGTATGCTGAAAATGTATATGAACTATAGTATTTACTAGTGTTGCGCCGATCGAAAATAAAAAAGTTCATGGTGATCAGAGAGCTTACATATCAGTTATATTAACTTGAAGCATGAGAATCGGCATTGGTATCGGCCGATCACCATGACAACAAATCGGTACTTGGTATCGGTGGCAAAAATCCTGATTCGGAGTGTCCCAAGTATTTACATTGTACTGTGTAACATTTTTATTTTCGCCTTCTGTTATTTCTGCAGTACATTTTTAAATTAATCTATGAAATTATGAATTCAAACTTTTCTAAATTCTAAATTTGCTCAATATTTACAGGCCTTTATTAATGATTAATGGTCATTGTCTGTACCTGGTGTCACTGGGTTTAAAAGGAACATGCTTTATATGTAATGTGACTTCAGAATCCAGATTTGTATGTAAATAAGAACTTGCTATAGGTAAGCAAATAAATCATTTGCATAATAAGTGTAAATGTGTTAATCTTGTCTTAATCATCAGGGTGCTTCTTCCTGGCTGCAGCCATTACTCGACGTCTCATGCCAGACTGGGAGTCCTCAAGAGGGTAAACGATAAGTGTGAGCACTTCTTGGAGCAGCGTTTCCCTCGATTTTATGTCTTATACCACACTCTCATGAAAGGTGAGCGTCGCCTGAAAAATGACAGTACTGTTCAAAAGTTTTGAGGCCCCTCATTTCTTTACACTCTGTATTAAAATGTGTCAGCAGGTCGGTTTAGTGATATACTACTTTCCTATGTTCAAACACACAGGAAATACAGAATAAACACAAAGAGGGTGTGTTGAACAGCTTTAAAGTCAGTTTTTGTTCCGGTAGAACCACTGTTCACAACCTGAACTGTCTTAGACAAGCTCTCCTCTCATTTTTTTAAGTTCTTCAGGAAGAGTTCTCCAGGCTTCTTGAAGGACGTTCCACAGCTCTTCTCTGGTTCTCTGTCCAGATGGTCCACACTGCTTCAGTAATGTGGAGATCTGGGCTTTGGGGGTCCGATCCATGACTGAGTTCCATTCTGTTTTTTTCTAGCAATGTGCTTTGACTGTACTGACTGTGTGTTTGGGCTCATGTTTTTTGTGCTGAAAAATGAAGCCGTTTCCAAACAGATACTTTCCAGATGGTTTTGTGGGTGGGAGCTCAAGACTTTTGCACTGAGTGGTGATTAAACTGTCAGGGTAAATAAACTCACACAAATGGAGGCGTCGATTTTTCTCTGAGGTTTAAGACTAATGCAGCTCTTTTTCATTTTTAATTCAAAATGAATCATTTTTAATCTGTGCACAGTTAGAACCCTCATCACTTCATGTAGATCTGATAACACATCTTGTAGATGCTTGATGTCCTAAATGTTTGTTTCAGGATTCCAGCTTCTCTCTGGAGATGTGAAAGAAGTGATGAGGATAACAAGAAGCATGAGGAGCAAAAACCTCCACTACCGAGAGCTCCCGTATCGAGAAATGGAGAGGCTCCTTCTGGTCAGCTCCTTTCTCACTGACATGTTGTTTCTGGTATCAGTGTGAGGGTCTCAAACCACTTCACGACCAAACCTTCTGTCCTGGGGAGCCACAGCTAGTTTATAAATACATATACTGGCTTTATAGCAGGAATGGGACTCAACAGTGACCTCCTGATACAATATTATCACGATATCCTCTCTATCTCTCTCTCTCTCTCTCTCTCTCTCTCTCTCTCTCTCTCTCTGTACCTCTCTCTCCCTCTCTGTCACCCCCCCCTCTCTGCCCCCCCTCTCTATCTATCTATCTCACCCTCACTCTCTCTCTGCAGTTCCGTAGGGACCTGATTAAAGCTCTTCCCCTGATGGTGATCTCTCTTCCTCCGTTTGCTATCGGCTTCGTCTTCATGCTGATGTGAGTCAGTGGGTGTGAAGGTTTAGATCTGTCCAGTGGAAGGAGCTGGTTCCTCCTGTAGCTGCAGGACCACCAGATGCACTGTGATGATGACCCAGGGTTCTGAAAGCGATCGCTCCTCTGTTTCCTCCAGGTGCCTGTTCCCTCGCCAGCTGCTGTTCCGGCACTTCTGGACGCCGCAGCAGCAGAAGAAGTTCCAGATGATCGCTCACCTGAAGCGCTCTCAGCACCAGGCTGAGGTTGTGAAGCACATCGCGTGGGCAGTTCCACGAGTCAGAGAGTGGACCAGAAGAACTCTGCTCCTCAACCTCTGTGCCAAGGTGCCTGTCCTCTGGATTTGTCTTTATTATATATATATACATATATATGTATGTATATGTGTGTGTTTGTATTTATATATATATAATGTATATTGTGTATGTGTGTGTGTATATATATATGTGTATGTGTATGTGTATGTGTGTGTATGTGTGTGT
>JBBJLR010149223.1:0-15463 GCA_037577145.1 Brachypetersius gabonensis
GTATCAGGGCCGTAACCTGGCTGATCTGAGGAGGAGTCAGCCGCGGGGAACCTTCACCATGAGCACCACACTGAGACTCGGCAAACAGATCCTGGAGTCCATTGAAGCCATTCACTCTGTAGGATTCCTGCACAGGGATATCAAACCGGTACACACTCTCTCTCACACACACACACACACACTCACACACATACACACACATACACACACACACACACACACACACTCACGCACACGCACACTCTCGCACATACACACGCACGGACACACACACATTCTCTCACACACACACACACACACACACACACACACATTCTCTCTCTCACACACACACATTGTCTCTCTCTCTTTCTCTCACACACACTCTCTCTCTCCTGAAAGTCATCAATCTGAAATGCTATAAGTATTTGGGATCTTACCAGGGTTGAAACTTTGATATAATATGGAATATTTTCATGATCTACAAGGATAAGAAAAACTCATGGCAGATTTTACTTTACTGTCTAAAAAGCAAAAACCCATCCTGGTTGTCCTGTTATTGTTGCTCCCATCGAAGATAATGATTATTTTTACTTTGTGTCACTATATATGTTATGTATTTTTGCTCTTATTTAAACTTTTTAATGTAATTAACTGAAGCACCACAAATTATTTATATCCGCACGTATAATTCACATCTTTATGGAACAGTGATACAAAAGTATTCACAGCCTGATTAATTCTAATGAAGAGAGGCTGGAAATGAATTTTGATGGGGGGGGGGGCATTTGTTAAGTGGAGCTGGTGAAAAAATGAACTAGAAGACAATACAGGATGTGGGACCATTAAGTTCAAAAAGAGAAATAATATATTATCAAAATATCAGTAGTGTTAAGCATTTTATTCTAAAACATTTCAATGGCATTAAAACAAATGTCTTAATGCGTATTAAAGTCATGGCAGATCACCAGCCATAATATTCATCCATATCTAAATGTGATTGATTTTAATAACATATACATCAATAGATGCCATGTAGAGGGTCTATGTATGAAGAATCCCTTTTTTGAGGGCCTTAAAACTATTAAATGCTGTGAATTTGCTTTTAAATCATGCAGTTTAGGTGCTGAATAGTTCCGTTTTAAATAATTTAATGCAACAAATGTTTTTGTTGTTTTTCTGTTTGAGCAAATGTTGGGTCCAGATTGACGCTTGTGCATCCTCTTGTGGTTCCAGCAGGACCTGCAGCTCAGTGTTGCATTTTAATTCCTGAGCAGGTAAACACACCACCAAAAGAGCAGCTGCACTGGTTAAGGCTCCACAAGGTCTACTTTGACTCTGTGGATATAAAAATCATTTTAAAAAGGTGCGTCTGGAAGCAACATATACAACACAAAGGTCCTTCAATAATTGTTTAACTACTAAGTAATTAGTAAATGCTTAAATAAAGTGAAGTTGACTCCTGTTGGTGCAGCACTCTGCAAAATTCAACACAGAAGTCAAAAACGCAGGTCTAGTCTGAAATCGGGCTGCATATTTCCATGACAACAAGATTCTCGTCCGTAACTAGACGGGTTTAATTAAACATTAGAGTCACCATGGCAACAGTTAAACCTGACACTGTCCTTGCAGCCACATTGGTGGACCAAGCGCAGTGTGGAAGCAGCTCCTTCCCCAAGTTCCCCCCCTGTAAACACAGTTCTCTCCTGCTCCATCTCAGCAAAGAGCTGGAATGACGCACGAAGAGCTGGATCGAGTGTGTGTGAGAGGCTGGGTGGGCAGCCCAGCCCCTTTCAAACCTCTGTCTCACACACACGTTCTCTCCTTTGGCTTGTGTTGTGGTAGGAGGAGCTCCAGGTCTAGTATAAAAGCACCATCCTCAGAGTAGAAGGACTCAGAGTCAGAGACTTCAGCAAGTGCACCACCTCTCCTTCTCTCACTCAGAGCTTTTTCTTTCTGTGGAGCTACACACAATGATCAAGAAAATGTCACCCCCCGAGAACGACTTCGACATCCCAGCCAAGAACTGCTACAGGATGGTGATCCTGGGCTCCACCAAAGTGGGCAAGTCTGCAATCGTGTCCCGGTTCCTCAACGGCAGGTTCGAGGAGCAGTACACGCCCACCATCGAGGACTTTCACAGGAAGCTCTACAGCATCAGGGGAGATGTTTACCAGCTGGACATTCTTGACACCTCTGGAAACCATCCGTTCCCCGCTATGAGGAGACTATCCATACTTACAGGTAAATATGAGAATGCAGGATGTTCAAATATACCTTTGTTCTGTGCACTCATTTCAAAAAGTAATGCTTGAGCCATTTCTAAGAAACAGATTTTGCAAAAGATCTTTATACTTGTATCATCCACTGAAAGGTTCCCAAGAGAAAAAAAAAAAAATTACTGTTTTTGAGAGTGTGCAGAACCAAGCCAACAATTTAAATGCTTGTATTGTCTGAACGGTTCTTCAGGATAGAGTCTGAAGTGCATCTCTTTACAGAAATCTTTTTAAATAGTTTGTACAGCACCATAAAGAATTCTACTTTTGGCGCTATATAGAGTGCATTTCTGCAGTGTGGGGTGGTGGTGTGATAAGAAACTCGTTTGCAAATGAAAAAACCAAGAGTCACTCAATCAATCTTGTGCTTCTTCTTGTCCACAGGCGACGTGTTCCTCCTAGTGTTCAGCCTGGACAACCGAGAGTCCTTTCAAGAGGTGCAGCGCCTGAAGCAGCAGATCTTCGAGACCAAGTCCTGCCTCAAAAACAAGACCAAGGAGAACGTGGATGTGCCGCTGGTCATCTGCGGCAACAAGGGCGACCGCGAGTTCTCTCGCGAAGTCAAGCGCGAGGAGATCGAGCAGCTGTTGGCCGGAGACGAGCAGTGTGCCTACTTTGAGATCTCTGCCAAGCGCAACACGAACGTGGACCGCATGTTCCAGACACTCTTCACCATGGCCAAGTTGCCCAATGAGATGAGCCCAGACCTGCACCGCAAGGTATCACTGCAGTACTGCGACGTGCTGCACCGCAAGTCTTTCCGCAGCAAGAAGCTGAAGGACGACGATGCATATGGCATCGTGGCGCCCTTCGCACGCCGCCCCAGCGTGCACAGCGACCTGATGTACATAAAGGAGAAGACCATAGGTGGTGGTCAGGCAAAAGACAAGGAGAGGTGCGTAATTAGCTAAGGACTGTCCCTGGCTGGAACTTTAAAAACTCAGACGATGCCACAACAGCACCGAATGGTTGAGCTGCAGGCTGACGGAAGGGCCTGCTGCGGCGTTTCCGGGTGACGACGCCAGAGAAGCGAGTGCACACAGGGTGGAAACGTGGCCCTGCCAAAGCAGAAGTGCGTGTTGATGTCCCCGAGACGTGTACATTCGCAGAATGTGACTGTGTTCCATTTGAGTCAGAGCGTTCTGTTATGTGGCTTTCATTTCTTGTGAGAAAAAAAACCCCTGCTTGTTACACCTGCCTTTAAAACATTTGGTGGGAAGAGACCGCAGTTGAAGTGCCATGTTGAGAAACTGTTTACATTTTGTTATAAAATAATTGCACTTGAATGTTTGTTGCTTTTGGAACAAATTTTTATCGTGAATGTATATTTATTCTTCTGTCTCTGTAACTTTTGCAAATAAAAAAAAAAGATGAAATTTTATCAAATGTCCATTTTTTCACTTCATTCATTAATCTTCTGGAACAACCCAGACTGACTTACTGTGGGCTGTCAAAAAAAGGACCAAAAAAAATTGTCCTTAAAAATGCCGTAAATGTACATGAAGTAGTGGAACTGTCGGACTTCTCAATTAACCCAACTCAGCTATAGTGTCTTTCATGACCAGCCTTCTTCAGAAGAAACAAAAAAATGTCCGCAAATATCCGCCTTTTTTCTGCTTTTTTTTTAAAAACTCAGTTTAATGCATTACCTTAAAGAAAATTAGCTGTTAGCATTAACAGTGTGCAAAGACTCAAAAGAAACATTGAAATAACTCTCTCTGCTCATGTTTAGACAGGGCATATCTTACTAATACCAAATAAACAGCTCTCTGTGCTGATGCTCCGTTAAATCAGGGACAAGGTAAGAAACATTGGTTTATTTGTATGTGTGAGAGAGTGAGAGGGAGAGAAATGGTTAGCATTAACGGCTAGCGTTAGCAGCGTGCAAAGACTCATACACAAAAGAAATACTGAAATAATTCTCTACCCACGTTTAGACAGGGCACAGCTTAGTAACACTAAATAAACGGAGATGTTGAAAAATTGGGGGGAGTTTAAAAAACAAAAATTTCGAGGACAAGACACAGAGCAGTCACGCTGCAGCAGTCGTCTTCTTTTTATGGTGGTTGACAACTTTTAAGTGTATTTTGCATTGAAGGGTAATGCATTGAACAGAGTTTTAAATGAAATTAAAGTGTTTTTTCACTGTGCATCCAGAATGTAACACAGCCAATCCCCAGTGTAGATTTTGGAACAAGCATGCCAGCGAAGGCTGACTACTTACTAGCTAGCATGATCAAGCTGTACTTACAGTCAGTGTGAGACTCATCCAGCAACCCCCCCATCCCACACCCCCCACGTCAGTGGTTGTTCACCAACGTGGCACAGAGATCTGCTTCATTTATCCAAAGACAAAGTAAAATTGATCTGAAAAACTTTTCTCCTTTGGAGAAGTGATTTGATCATCACAGTGGATGAGAGGCCTACAGCCAACTTTGCTTACAGGCCAGATCTAGGTGAGACGAGGTCTGTGTTATACATGCAGGGTCTGGCACAATTACAGTGGTGTACATTTCCACGATTAAACATGTTTATACTTGGATCTATTTTAATGGTTTCTGGAGACATAAACCATTAGTAGATATGAAGCCAAACTGACAATGTGACACCCAGACCAATCCAGAACAAAGTGTCTGAATCCACACCATGTTACTGCAGTGTGCTGGTTATATAATGATTAAGCGTGAAATCAGATTTCCATAACCCTAATAATTGCTTAACACCCACCTTAGCAAATACTGAAAAAAGGCCCTGAATGTAGGCTAAGGGTGGAAGACTAAAGGTTTACTACTGTACAAACATTTACCACACAATTATCACTAAACAGTAGAAAACTGACTATTAAATAGGTTTTCTTTATTAGAGACAGCTTCACAATCAAATGAACCAAAATTAAATCCACTTCCACATTAAAATGTTTGATGAGATCAACACCACCACAGTCAGAAACACACCCAAACTTGTCACTCTTCCGATAGACTTCTTCAATAAATAATCGGTCCTTTCTCGTTCTGGCTTGTTTTGCAGAAGGCTTCCTCAGGAAGGTTTCGGGATGTCAAACATGCACAGGCCCTTGTACTTGTGCAAGAGCTGGTTCTTGGTACGAACCTGGTCCCTAAGAGTCTGCAGCCTGTGTTGCTGCGCAGCAGGACTTGCGTCAATGCCGGGCATAGCCAAAATCTGCTCCCGTGTCTCCTGGAACCGTGCCTTCAGTCTGTTTAACTCCTGGTGAACATCCTGGTTGTCTTTATCCATGCTGTGGGCCAGAGACAAACCAGGTTAGTGTTAATGCAAACCAAAGTGATTAAAACACAGAATGAAAGTCACATAAGCAGGTCAATTTGTACAAGCCATGGACACTAAATTCATTACAACTGAAACTGAATGCTTAGTGTTTACTTATGGTACAGGCATCCAATTTATTATTCTGCTTCTGCTACACCTGTTGTGGTGTAGGTGGCCTGCTGCTTAGGGATCTTCCTTTTGCAATCAGAAGGTTGTGGGTTGTCATGGTACCACTTAGGTACCCTTGAGCAAGGTACCACACCCCCAAGCACTGTACCCTGGCTGCCTACTGCTTCAGTTGGTGAATGGGATAAATGCAGAAAACAGTTTCACACTTTAACACTGTGTTGTGATAAGGAGCCACTTTACTTTAAAGTCTTATATCCCTGTGTGAACACACCACAGCACACAGTGTGAACAATGTCTGCGTTTAACCCATTCACCAAGCGAAGCAGTGGGCTGCCATCAATAAGGGGCGCCCAGGGAGCAGTGTGTGGGGACGGTCTCTTGCTCAGGGGGACCCCAGTGGAGACACTAGCAGTCTTGGAATTCAAACCTACAACCTTCTGACCAAGCAATTCCCTAGTAGTTATTCGGTAAAACTGTTTATAGTGAAACAATTTTGTTGCGGTGCGAATATTCGGGCGAAAAGCACCCCGTATCTGCGCATTCTTAATGTTTTACACTTCTGTGTTTTGTAATCTGCCCCCACAGAGACCACTCTGACCTGAGAGTCTGGGTGTGAACAGGTATTTTCTCACTAAAGTGAATTTAACCGGCCGCCTCAGACAGCTGTTAGCTAACAAGCTAACGGGGACACAGCAGCTGAAGGAATTTATCACATATACACGCCATATATTTCACTCGTTCCACACAAAACACAATTTTTACTGTCCAGACGTGTAAACAGAATCGCTCGTACCCCTTAATGACATCGTGTATCAGCGGTAAAAAGGAGAAATCTTCAGCTTCTCCCACAGCCATGTCTGCTCCTTCGGACCCTCTCTGCATCATCAGCACGCGACCTGTACGCTGATTGGTCCATTTCACTCAGCCTTAAATCCAACGTCTATTCATATTAATAACAATAATAATAACAACAATAGTAATAATACATTATTTATTATGTTTTATTATGATTATTAGCAATTTTATTATGGACCTGAGGCCCAACCACTTTGTGGCTATTAAAGGGGGTCAAAAATCCTAATTAGGATTTTTGTTTTTGTTCTTGTGTTGCCCCATGGTCCTGGAGCAGTGTTTCATTTCACAGTTTACTGTGTATATACACTATATGGACAAATGTACACACCTTACTTCCAGGGAAGGGCAATTTTAGGCATTTTGGACAATGTCATCCTTCCAACTTTGTGGTCACAGTTTGGTGAAGATCCTTTTCTCTTCCAGCATGACTGTGCCCTAGTGCACAAAACAAGCTCCATAAAGACATGGCTGGATGAGTTTGGTGTGGAAGAACTTGACTGGCCGCACAGAGCCCTCAACCCCATCCAACACCTTTGGAGTGAACTGGAACAGAGATTGTAAGCCGTTCTCGCCCAACATCAGTGTCTGAGCTCATAAATGCTCTACAGAGTGAATGGACACAAATTCCACAGAAACTCTAAAATCTTGTTGAAAGCCTTCAGAGAAGAGTGGAAGCTGTGATAGCTGCCAAGTGCGGATCAACTCCATGTTAAAGTCTATGTATTTGAATGCAATGTCATTAAAGTCCCTGTCGATGTAATGGTCAGGCGTCCCAATATTTTAATTTGTCCAAATAGTGTTGCTTTGATTTCTAAAACGTCTGCAGGTGAACTGAAACAAAAGCTATCTCAGAGTATTCCTGTACTCCGATTCTATATATTCTATATATACTTTGAACATCATTTATTTAATGCTCCTGTGTTCCAGGACATATTTAATGAGGAAAAGTATAAAAAAACACTGCTGTAATCCACACTATCCCCTTGCAGTTTGATCAGTTGGATGGCAAAAGACTACTAGAAGTATCTAAAAGGTAATTATTGCCTTTTTGTTTAGGAGTGAACAAGACATTTGTTTTCTTTAAATTATTAAAGTTAGGATTAATTTGAAGAAATGTTGTCAGCAGTTCTTAACAACTACAGCAAAGCTGTTCAGTTCGATATTTGCACTTATACAAGATAAAACCTGAGAAACTGAACATTTTTGCTGTGGTCTCTTATTTTTTCCAAAGCTATATATGATGATTTTAGTATCAAATTCTAATAATTGTATATGATCACTCTCCTAAATTGCAATAAGCTCTTTTAATTAAAACATCAGTCATTATTAGACCATCAAATGCAGTATTTTGGCCAGTACTGATGAAACAGTGACTCATTAATACGTGTAAAAGACCAGTTGATTTCCACCCAGCGCTCACAGGGTGTCTCACAGGTAGCGTTCACTCAGGCCTGCTCTTATGTGGGAGTTACATAACATCTGGTTCCAAAAAGCCAGAGCAACACATGACCTCTGGCATAGTGCAGCCTTGTTCTGGTCAGATGGGGAACGATCACTATAGGGATCACATTGTTTGTCCCGGCAAGCAAGGTTAAGGTTGGACAAAGTGAAGATCTCAGAGGCTGTAAATCAGAATGTAATCGCCTCTTCACAGGGCCTGTGTATGTCTTTCATCTGCGGTGGTCTCATGACTGGAATAATATTCAGTTCAGCCTACGTCAGCATGGAATTAAACGCATGGTTTTCTTTTATGTAACAGGAGATCATGGGTATGTTCTGCTCATTTGCACGTTGGACTTATCTTGGGCTCACTCCTAGATAAATTAAAATCATCTTGTTTTTATTTTCATTTTTCAGGACTTAGTAAAGAACGGAAGTATGAACCTGCGAACATCTCCTGAGGAGCAAGACAAGAAAGGATACATGTAGCAACACCTGAGAGAACAGATCTGCTAAGTGTGTGGAGAAATGATGAATGTGAGAACTGCATCACATGCTTAAACATTGTTTTTCGAGAGCGAAGCCGCCAGTGGGGAACCCTCAGGGCCTTCTGATGCTCCAGAGAAGCTCTAATGATTTCTGGGAGCTGAACAAAACCCATCTGTTATGCTATCTTCATGATTATTATGGCATTCGGCTCTAAATGTAAATGTTTAGAATTGTGTTTGTGTTTAAACTCTGTAAGCTCTGCAGATCTTCTCTTTCTGCATCGCTGAGTTCTACTCAGTGATGTAAATGTAAATGTAGAACTCTGTTCTGTTCTTGTGTTGTACCATGGTCCTGGAGGCTGTTATACCATGTACTGTGTGTATAAGGTTGAAATGACAACCTTGACGTGCTTATTAAAAGACCCAAAAATGGTCCAATCAAGATGTTTCTCTCTCTCAAATTAACCTCCAACATTATTAGGAAGAGGAATCAACCAATCAGGTTCTTATTTATAGATGGCAGGGTCAGAACGTCACTCTGGTTCTTCTGAAGGTTCTAGATAGATGCTGACTGTGAGTAGCGGCCTAACCAGTGAGCGACTTCCATCCCCTAACTACCGGGGACAATCTCTCTGGAGCTACTTGGGGTTTAGGGTCTTGCTCAGGAACCAGTGGTGGTGTGCTGGTAGGATTTGAACCCATGACCTCTTGGTCCAAAGGCATGCCACCACCACCCTGTGTCAAATGGTGAACAGCACCATCTCTACATCATTCAACATGGAACCACCTTTACATGCTTCAGATGTGTTGATTAACACCTTATTTGTAAGCATGTACTGATCTCATCTTTCAGAATGCACTATGGGAGAGTATGTCAAGCCAAGTCAAATGACATAAACGTAAACGTAAGTCAAATCAAGTGGGTTTCATTGTCATTTCAACCTTATACACACAGTACAGCCTCCAGGACCATGGTGCAACACAAGAACAGAACAGAGTACCACAAGACTACATTTACATTTACATTTACATTTACGGCATTTGGCTGACGCTCTTATCCAGAGTGACGTACCTCAGTGCTTAAGAAGTCCAAAACTGTTTCTTACCTGAAAAACAGCTTAAATCCGAATCTTTTAATACGTTTAGTAGAACTCAGTGATGCAGTAAGAGAAGATCTGCAGAGCTTACAGAGTTTAAACACAAACACAATTCTAAACATTTACATTTAGAGCCAAATGCCATAATAATCATGAAGATAGCATAACAGATGGTTAAATAGTGTGCAGACAGGACAAAAACACAAGAGCAACAAAACAACAAGATAACATTTAATGCATTCAACAATAGCTACAGTCTGGATGAATGCAGTATTTTGACATACACTGTATTCTGGCAGCAGACAGCTGCGTGAGCAGAAATGCAGAACAGAAGTTACATGTGAAAAAATGCAGAACAGAGGTAGACAGCAATAAATATGATTATGCAAATATAGCAGCAGCAGGACAGAGATTGTGCGGTGTAATAAATAGAAGGGTAATTACAGTGGGGTGTATTATGGTGGGGTGTGTTGGAGGGAGTACAGTTTATGTTTCAGAGTCATCCACAATGCTGTTATAATGTTCTGTTTTGTACTGTTTGCAGAAGTGTGTGTGTGTGTGTGTATAATGCACAGGTTGCTATTCTTTTCTGAACTATTGCAGTGTGAGTTGTGTAAAATGGAAGAAACACCTCCATATGTGTTGTGAGTGCAGTAGTGTTTGTAGAGCAGCTTTTCTATGGTCTGTATTCCAGCAGCTTCGCTCCTGATTCAGTTTCTGATGGATGAAACAGAGTCACACATGCACACACTCTGCTCTTAACATCACTGTTTTAATTGTTGCAATTGTAAAATAATGTGTAGTTTTAAACTTCCAAGGCATAATAAATTGTTTATATGTGTTAATTTGAATCAAGTTTGAATCGTGTACAAAACATCATGAAAAAATTTTTTTTTTCACGGAAACACTCTCACAAATTGCAAAAGCGATTACCAGAAAAATTAAACAGTCTTTTATTTTTTCAACAGCTGTGTATATATACAGAGGTGGGTACGTTCCAAGAGCACCCGCATATAGTGAAAAAATGCCTAGAAATGGCTATTTTATAGAGTAACCCTAAACATGCCCCTAATATGCTCCCAGAACACTTTAATTTCATTTTGAACTTAATGTATTACCCTTAAAGTAACGATCAGTATCAGAAAACATTATTGCTTAAAAAACGTTAGCATTAGCAGTTAGCATTAGCAGCGTGCAAGGACTCGTACACAAAGGAAAAGATGAAATACCTCTCTCTACCCACATGTTTAGACAGGACACAGCTTACTAATGCTAAATAAACTGAGATAACTGTTGACATTTTTTGGGGGGGGTTAAAACACTAAAATACGAGGACAAGACATGGAGCAGTCATGCTACATGCTGCAGTAGGCTTCTTCTTCTTCTTTTATGTTATGTTATCTTTTATGTTGGTACAACTTTTCAGTGCATTACTGCCACCGCTGGACTACAGTTACAGTTCTCAGAAAAAATCTGTGTTAGACTGAATCCGCGAATGCTGATCAACGTAAAACTGAGGGGTTACAGTACATGAATATTTTCTTTTAAGTCTAAACAGCAAATGTCCCATACTAACTATGTGTTTGATGTTTATGATAGAGGCAGCTATGAGTGCAGTCCCAGTCTGGGAGTGTGATGTGTTTTAGGTAGGTAAACAGGGCCTGGGAGAAAAGCACATGCTGGCGAGAAGAAGCTCCATCTGTTCATCCGGCTCCATTTGCTCCAAATCGGCTTTGTTTCTTCTCTCCTGGCTTCCGGTCCCTCCATCAAGTTTGATTAGGACTTTGTTTTCTCCTCCAGTGAAGGAGAGATGACAGATTTTCTTTCTCCATCTGTGAGTCAGGCAGTTAAATCTGTGGGCTTTCATCAGTGCTGATCACTCTGTCTTTTCTTCAAGGCACCCGTTCATCTCGTCCCATTGTTTATCCCCTTGTGTCTCCAGTGATCGAGACACAGGGCGACAGGAAGCAGAGTCAGTTAGAGATGCTATCTGCTGGCAGGGGTTTCCAGGGCTTTTGATGGACTGAGCTGTGTGACGCACCAGACGTGTAATAACAAATTTATGAAGTCCTGAACTCAGCTCAGAGCTCCTGAGTTCACATTTTCGACTTATTATGTAAGACCACGCTAAAAAATGAAAGTTCCATGGTGCTTCTTGATCTGAGTATAAGGTTCTCAGTAAAACGTTTTGTTTGTATAGAACATTTACACTGTGTGGAGGCTCTTTAAACTTAAAAGTTTTCCAGACATTCTTATTTACAAAAATGTTTAAAAATCACAAGTAAGAGTAGATGGAGTAGGCTGTACAAACACTGTAACCTGATAGAGTAAATTGGTTCATTTTTGCTGAAAAAAAAAATGTACACAAGGTCCTTGTATTGTCTTTCGGTTGATTGAATGTTAATTGGTGTTCCAGTATGTTCACTTAATTGGAGTTCACTGATGACGAAGGACAGATCTCGGCTTCCATCAGCGTGACTCACGGATCTCTCCATATTCTCCAACAATGGAGGAAACTCAGGCATTGATGATGTAGTTAGACATGGCTGGAAGAGCTTCGCCCAGCACAGGAGTTTCTGAAGGCTGTGCCTCGATAACTGATCCTGCAGGTGAAGCACATTCATTCAAGTTAATGGTTCCCAACCTTTTTTCCTTGAAGCCCCCCTTGCCTGTGTCCAAGACAAGCCGGGCCCCCCCCAACCCCAACTCCTACCCCAACTCCTACCCCCATAGAGGCACAAAAATAATGAAGTAATTAATTACACACTTTTGTTAGCAAAAAATAAACAGTGGTTGTAGGTTTTTATACTCATATATATATATACACACACACACACACATTTTTACGTTTCTCAGACATTGGGATTGTATGAATTTAATGTTTTTATGAATATAAGACAAAATTGTGCGCCCCTCCAGTGATCTCTCGCACCCCCCACCCTACCCCCCGCCCCCCCAGGGGGGTCCGGACCCCAGGTTGGGAACCACTGATCTAAGTTACGGACTGCAGGGGGTGGATGAGGTGTGGGTTAAATCTCACATGTGAATTTGTAAGGAGGGGTAAAAACGTAACAAGCAGCAAATGATGAACAATTATGAATCACTGTAAGTGTGTAATGTGTGCGAGAGCACTGATTATCATTCTAGTACAGTTCATTATTTCATCCTCACCTCTTCTATCTGATTGCCATTCTAGCAGGTACACACATACCACACACACACACACACACACACGCGTGCACACACACACACACACACACACACACACACACACACATGCACGCACATACACGCACACACTCTCTGAGCGTTTTTTAAAGGTAGGAAAGAGAAATTAAGAGATTTCTCAAGGCCAATTTCTCTTTTTATTTGTTATCAAATAAATTTTATTGTAAAAGTGTGTTTGGAAAATACACGTATACAAAATATATACAGTATATATTACATTTAAAAATATATTCTATTTAAATTTGTTATTTAAAATTGATTTTCTAAAGTTGGACTTTAGATTTTTCTAAACAGACTAATGTCATGCACTGTTTGTACTGTACATGGTGTATGTGTATGTATTTGCATCATAACGGTATGAAGGTTACAACAGAACTTAACAGCTTAGAAAATCAACCATGAGACCAGACTGAACCAGTACATTCCCTGCCACTGCACCCAACTGGGTTTCAGATCCCCTGCTTAATTGGCAGCAGTACATCTACATAACAGTAAACTCTCAGTTCTGGATTGTACCATCTCCTTTTATTAGAGCTGGGAATAAATTTAAAGTCAAATTAACTTTAATTCACATATAAGTGAATTGGTGGCTTGGTTGTTATTGATCTGCCTTGTAATGAAAGGGTTGTGGGATCAAATCCCAGGACCGTCGGTGGCACTACTGAGATCCCCTTCAGCAAGGTATCTTCCCCACACACTGATCCCCGGATGCTGTGTACCTGGTTGCTCATTTCTTCACTTGGTGAATGTGTTAAATGCAGAAGAAAGAATTTCACGCCGTTCACACTGTGCTGTGTTCATACATTGACAAATGGACACTTTACTTCCACCAAGCCCCGGGAGAGTCTGAGCACAGGCCTGGCTGACAGCTGTGTCTGATCCATTCTTTCATCATATTTTAGGTGATGAAATTTAATGTAATAAAATGCAGTTTTAGGGGCCCTTCAATACGAAAGAAGTCCATTAAAGGTAAAATCGACTTCCTCCACTGGTGCTGCTGCACAATGAGCAGTCATTAGAAGTTTTTCTATTTAGACTCCATTAGAGGTTCAGCTCTTTCAGAAAAGCACAGTACAGCCCGTCCCAGAGGCACAGCATCCAGCATCCTATTACCTTGGGGCTCGTACAGCTCATGCAGAGCGAGGCCATCCGAAAATATTAAACCATATAAAGAGACTCAGACCTACTTGTCCTGAACTGAATTAAGTTCTAATCAAATTAATGTCTAAAATGCATCACATTATTAAAAGTGGAGTGCAGACATGGGTAAGACTAAATGTAACATTCTAGTTCATTATGTATCATTTAATAACAGAGAATTATTAATAGAATGTTTCTTATATTAAATAAAACTAATTTGGATCATTTAGTTATCATTCATTCGTTCATTTTCTGTTTGTTCAAACTGATGTTGGTCCAGTTTGTCCCTGAAGCTCAATCGGAGAAAGAGACTGAGGAGGCCAAGACATCATTCTCAAAATCTTTTGCTTTTCTTTGAACTGGATATAATTTTGGCACAATTTTGAAGAATGCTTGGGATCACTATCCTACTGCAGCTTGATATTTTGTCCAGACGATCCATAAACCAGAAGTTATTGTGTGATGCTGAAGAACTGTGTGATACTATTCCAACATGAAGCTCATGTCAATACACTAAAGCCAGACCTTCAAAACCAGTCTTTGTGGCTAAATAATGTGTTACTTCAGACAACAAAATACTGAAAACCACATTGCATTTGTTTTAAAGAATTTTTTATATTTCAAAAGAGCAGCTTATTGTTTATTTTTTACAAAAGCCGAGGGTGGGTCCAAACATCTGGCCTGTAGTGTATGTAAAAATATATACGCTACATAAGATACTCACTGAAACCTCGCTGCTGCAGCTATGGGCGGGCCGGTTTTGGTGGACTTCAGTCGTGCTCATGTGTGGTTCCCCCGAAACATGACTCAGCGAGACCGGATCATACAACTGAAGCCAAACACACATGCAAACATCCTGCCCGATCTCCAGAGAACAAAAGATGTTCCACTATTTGCTCTGCTGTCTCACTGAGCGAGCAGGCTCTATGCTTACAGGCCACTCTGATAGGCCATCGATTATTAGCAATTAATCAGTAGCCACGCTACTTATTTTTCCCAGAGCAGTGCAAACACTCGGGAGCTGGAGCCGGATGTTTTGGTGGCTGAACAATGTCTGGGCCCTCACGTGTTGTTATGGAGAGGAGCGGCTCCCCGTTTACTTTGTTTGGTCTCCGGCTGGTCTGTCTGTGTTGTGTGGGTGCAGGACTTACAGGCAATAACACTTCAATAGATCCACACACACACACACACACACACACACACACACACACGTGGTGGATGCTGATGTGAAATGTACACAGGCTCAGTGTAAAGTAATGGGTTATTTTACATAACCCTTGGGTGTGTGTGTGTGTGTATTCACTGCTGCGGAGGCCCTCTGCTCTGAGTCATCTGAGCAGACCGGAGCCTCCACACCGTCGTGAGCGGCAGGACCGGAGGTCTGCTGCCCGGTCCCACAAAATATCAGGCCTTGGAATTACCAACGTCACTGAACCTCACGTCTTCTGAAGAGTGATTTTTTAATGTAGCAAATTTCACACACACACACACACACACACACACACACACACACACACACACACACACACACACACACACACACACA
>JBBJLR010149231.1:0-15461 GCA_037577145.1 Brachypetersius gabonensis
CACACACACACACACACACACACACACACACACACACACACACACACACACACACACACACACACACACACAATGCATGCGCGAACACACACAACACGAACACGCTAGGGTTATCGTGATAACAGATTTTTGACGCAGGTGCAGTATCACAATGCTTCACACCAAAACAATAATACGACAAAAATGCAAAACACTGAATTCCAAAAGGTGACAGGATTCAACAAGTGATTAGTAACAGTGCAATGAGAATAAGAACATAGAGGGTGCAGTGGCAACTTACTACCCACAAAGGGGCTTCTTTTGAGAACCACTGTGCTAATGGATACTGTGGACTAATGGAAAGTTAACATGCACAAACTTTAATCAGCATGTGCAGTTTGATTCAGCTGTAGACAGAATTCAGTGTAAATGCAGCTTAAGTAAAACTCTGACTAGTTAGTCTTCTTCAATCTGATCTTAGCATGCTCTCATTCTATCATAATGAAACAAGAGCACACATAAGCTTAATATTTCACAGGAACCTAGATACCTTACACTGATGGAATACAGGTATATGATCTGAGTATGGTGCAGTGCGGAATACGCCTGAGAGAGTTCGATAACTCAAGCAACCAAGAACCACAACAGCTGTTTTATAATAAAATGTGATATAAGTGACATACATTAGAGTATAACCCAGAAGGCTTTTATGCATATACCGTTTAATGTGTAGTCTCTAAAAGGCCTCTGAAATCAATGACTTGTTTCACATTAGAAAGTCATTATGATATAGGATTCAAATGTAGCAAATTTACAACATTTTTCACAATATAAATATAATTCACAATACTTTTCTCAGGGTGTAGGTACTTCTTACATGAACCAACTGCATGTGTCATTACAGAGAGACTATAATCAGTCTTGTTTAATTTGATGCAGTGTGTAAAATGATTTCATTTATACAAGTTTTTTTTTTTAATTAACATTGCAATAAATGGTGGATTGTGAACATTTCTTGACGTTTGCCGTATCAGCCAGCTTTACTGCAGTTTATAATGTAAACCTAAAAACATGCCCAGTCCTTACCCTCACACACAGGACAGCATTCTCCAGGCACAGTGACAGGGTTGAGGCAATTATGGCCGCAGGCGGCCGCCACGCAGCGGGCCTCTCCACTCACACACTGGCAGAATGTACAGTCGTCTTCACGCCAGTGGTCACCGTGAGCCAGGATCTGACCGTTCACGTAGCAGCCTGCAAAATTCAGAGCAGGGAAGATAGGATCTGCAGAGACAGAGAGGGAAGGAGAGAGAGAGAGAGAGAGAGAGAGAGAGAGAGAGAGAGAGAGAGAGAGAGAGAGAGAGAGAGAGAGAGAGAGATCGTTTTCAATAACAGCTCTAAAGGGAACATTTATGGATTCTTATACTGAAGGTTTATATAACGGAGAACGCAAACAATGCCCATAAAAGCACCTGAAAAGTACGACACACTGCTTTACATACACCATTCACCGCTCACCTGCAGCACTGACAATCACATCAAATACAGGAGTGGTTTTCACAGGCAGAGTGAAGTATCAGTAACAGTTTTCCTTCAAATGCCTTCAACTTGCATTCTTTTCTTACGAGTCAGCCTTGCTACTGACTGCACAGCCTCTGCTCTATGGCAAAGCATTACCACTGCAGTGCAAAACACTACAACAACTCAGACTTAAAGAGGTGGCAAATGCACACTGACGCAAACCAATAAAAAGCTGCAGACCTAAAGTTACATTTGAGTCTCTCTCTTCAGTCATAAAAACACTCAGAGATGCACACACAGCAGAGCACAGGGCTTACCCGCTCTGTTAGCAGTCCTACTGCTCTTTATAAGCATACAAATGGAACTTTTTTAAGCAGCGTAGACATGCTGCTCGCTTGTAAATTTCACAGCAGTGAAATCCACTAAGCAAATATTGGGGGTGGACATTATGGTAACTTCATCTTAATTAAGTAATATGCAGCAGAATCATTAGGAAACCTCATCTCCGCATGAACACAATCTGATAAGTCTAATATCAGCAAGCAAAGAAGTTAATAGAAAACAGTACTATGGTGGGAAGAAATGTCTACCCAGGAGAGGCGCCAAACAATCGAAATGACATGCTCCCAGTCACACTATTACTGGTTGTCTACAAAGTAAAACAACAAGCAGTTCCCTGAACTAATTAACCTAGAGCGCTTGTTTAATTGGGAGAATAAAAAGTGTGCAAAGAATTCATCATTCGCCGCTGCCAAGTCCAGTCGTCAGGGTCCTCCCTCATGCTTCATTTTTAATGCATTTCTTAATACATTTCATTTAGAAAAATTCCGACTGCCATTTCATAGCTGCAGCAGCTTGTTCTGGTGGCAAAAGTGTTTATTAGAGTTCTTACTTGGAAAAATCAACATCTGAACCAATTCAAAGCCAGAAAATAAACAGTAGACATAAAGGGTCTGAGCTGTTTACTGCCAGTCCTGTGGCTGTAGTTGTAGTGTTTGTACTGGTGATAAGTGGATAACTCTTTCTTTTTCATATAAACTTAATTATCTTTTTTGGGAGCTGCTTCAAAAGGAAGGAATCATATTGCGCAAAGGCAGCTGCGCACTTTATATCTTGTTCAAAGGCTGTTTAAATGGCTATTATGTTGTTGAATTCAAATCCATAGACTTTAATACGGAGTTGCTATAACAGCTTCCACTCTTATTGCACATGATTTTGGAGTTTCTGTGGGAATTTTTGCTCATTAATTCTGAAGAGCATTTATGAGGTCAGGCACCGATGTTGGATGAGAAGGTCTGGCTCGCGATCTCCGTTCCAGTTCATCCCAAAGGTGTTGGATGGGGTTGAGCTCCTGACTCTGAGGGGGTCAGACAAGTTCTTCCACACCAAACTCATACAACCCTGTCTTTATGGGGCTGGCTTTGTGCACTAGGGCACAGCCATGATGGAAAAAGGTTCTTCCACGAACTGCATCCACAAAGTTAAAGACATGGCGCTGTCCAAAATGCCTTGCTATGCTGAAACATTAAGATTACCCTTCACCGGAAGTGAGAGGACTAGCCCAGTACTGTCCCAGTACTTTTGGCCAGTTTGAGCTTGGTTACTGTGATCATACTGCATTTGGAAGGGTCAGGTCCTTTTGACAGTGATTTTTGTGCACTATAGAATTGAAGCTGTGTCATGTTACAGTGTATGATTTTAACTTCACCTGTGCATTAATCCATTTGTAACCACACGTTTCTTTTTGGATATTGTCACTGTCTGAACTAAAGCTCAACTTTGTCTATATAAACGAAATACTTTTACAATTACAGTGTGCAAAAAAAAATTCAGAAAAAACGAATGGTTAAAAGAAAAGTCATTAACTTCCATTAAAAGTTAAAAATGTTTTTGATACTTGACACTGGTAATCTACTTAATGGTATACTACATGTGCAAAAGACTGCACATGCTCATTAACATGCTCATTAATGCTGTCTTTACTCTCACATCGGAGCTCATAATTGCTCATAGTGCCAGGTTTCAACTCTGAGTCAGTAATTAAGTTTTTTCACACAAGTATATAATAAAAGGCCATTCAATTACATCCGCTTTTGTAATTCACTTAAAAACTTCTAAACATAAAACCAACACTAACGAATGAAAAATACTGTTTCTGACGGAGTTGCTCCCGTTAAAAACATCACGTAATCAATAATGATTGAAAAATAGATAAGTGATTCCAGCACTAATAATCTCTAATCTCTAAAAATCATTGCCAGTAAAATGAGGTGATCTACAGCAGTTGCCTGAGTGTCAACTGCATGTACTTAAACCTCAAATCCTCACAGCAATGCTCCAATATCTAGTGTAAATCCTTCCCAGGAGGGTAGAGGCTACAGTTTCTGCAGTAAAAGACGGACCTGACACAAACATTACATAACTAATTACAATCACCACACCTGGCAGTAGTTGTTTCCATAGAATGGTTGCAGAAAATTGAACCTTCTGGTGAAAGCAGGCAGCTAATAACCATCAGCCATCGGTTATTTATTAGGCAATTGATTGTCAGGAAAAATTGAATGATCATGACAGGAATATCAAAGTGCCAAACTTCTGATTTCAGAAGAGTTTGGATGAATGGGTGCCTACAACTCATCTGTAATTTTCACCTGTAAAGTGTGTTAGTCAGCTGGTAAGAAAAATCTCATACATTTCAAGCAATTAGCACCTTCTACAATGTCTTTTAGCACTGCATAGAAAAGAAATCTGCTACCCAGCAGTTTTGATTCATTCCAAATGGAAGCTTTCTCTTAATCACTGTGATAAAGCTCTTGATATGTGCATGTGGTCACCTTCACAGACAGGGCAGCACTCCCCCTCAGGTACGTAGTAGCGTTCGCAGTGGAGGACACCGCACTGCGCTGTGAAGCACACAGACACTCCGCCCTGGCAGCGGCAGAAGCGGCAGGCGTCCATCCTGAACATGTCACCATCACGGTACTCCACTCCACTGAAGGTACAGGCCGGCTTGGTCTCTGCAAAAAACAGACAATCCATTACCTGCCTGCCGGTATAATGACCCAATAAGCAAAACCAAATGGGCTGGAGAGAAGAGAGAGATGGGCAAAGAGAGAAGGGGGAACACATGGGCGCTCTCTATCATGGACATTGTGTTTAAGAGCTTTTAGCAGCTGACTTTCAGACCAGCAATGGAATTGGTCCATGCTGGTCACCATGGCAACGCTAGGTGCATAATTCACCTTTCAGCCGGCGCGTTACAAGGGCTGCAGCCGAACTGGAGAGCCGCAGATGCTTGAAAAGCCATGATCTCCTCTAATGTCACACCCAAACAGTTTCGGCATCATTACGTCGTAACGGGAGCATCAAAACTTAAGCTCAGCTATAGGGTTTGTAAACAAAACACTTTCAAAAATCGCTATCAGCTTATGTCCCTCCGTTCCTTATGTTAGTGATGGATGACACTGAAGCTGTCCTTGAAAACATCCTCTGCATCAGGAATCCTCTGCCTCTGCACTGCTGCAAGGCCAGCCTGCATTCAGCACCTCTTTGCCTGAAAGACCTGTGACAATTTCAAAGCAAATGGTTTAATTATAAATCTGAGGATACCTCAAAGCAGCAGCACAGCCTTTCGCCACGCTCTCTGCCATTACTGCATCACAATTCCAGACACTTGTTTGGTCACTTAGACGAGGTTCGGTGAATTACACAATGAGAGACTGCATGTCACCAGGGAATAAAGACGGCTGCACAGATTTGCAGAATTTCCTCATCAAAGCTTTTCTTTTCTTTTCTCTCTCTCTCTCTCTCTCTCTGCCTCTCTCTCTCTCTACACATCCCACTTCTTTGATGACTGCTATAGATGAAACCTTGCTGGCATGCTATGTACAGGCCACGACGCGTTCCAAAAAGTCTGAAAATAACAGGTTTCCCGGTGTTTGATTCTTAGAGGTGAATATGAATTCAGCTATTATTATTCATAGAGAAACACATTAAGGATTTGGCCTCCCAGAGCCCTCAATATTACTAAGTGTTGACAAAGATCAATTCTGGGACTTCATAATGAAAAACAGACATATAGGACACATAGGTGTCGACAATGTTATTATTAGTCAGAATTGGATTGTTTCCACTTTGTACTACATGCAACAGGTACTCGACGACTGCTGTGTGTGGCTACAAGAGGACACATTCTATGAAACATTGAACACCAGAGGCTGATCACAATAACAGATGATTTAAAGATGAGCTAATAAATACTGCTGTACTGAAGAAAAGCAACAGACCTACACTCATCCAGACAGAATATAAAACTAGCTGCATCGACTGTGAGGAGGAGTACCACACCATACAATTCTATCTGGTGTCAACAACATCCTGTACTGAATATTTTTACTACATATTTATATGTTCTGACTTTATAGTCAATATTTCACTGAACATTGCTGCTTTCTTCAGGTGGAATGGAAATGGGGTTTTATTCTCATAATCCATTCAAATGTTTTAATTCTATTCGTTGCGTGAATATTTGCATTTATATATACAGATATGTTATAAATCTAAATATTTTCCCACTTTATAATGCAATAAAAATCACAAATTCTATGGCTGTTCAATGTGTTTGTATTACACAGTTGATTAGGTACACTATGTTACACTCACTTACTGTTTCATCGGAAACAAAAACAATATGCATTTTGTGGGTTTGCAGTTACTGACTGTTGTCCAGCTGTTACTACAGTATTTGTCAGGCGTCCTCTACTCAGTCCATCTTAGGGAAGTAACACCCACCCTAAAACCAGCAGATATACGTTTAGTGGGCTACCCTCAGTAAGTCACACTGTGTCTTAAACCACGTCAACAGGTCTTAATGAAGAGCTAGGTTAAAGGTTACTTTACTGTCATCAGCAGCTGTTTACACGTACACTACCAGTCAAAACCTTCTCAGTAAACAATTTCCTTTTATTTGCAATCATCAGAAACCACAACACACTTTTCTAAACCAGTTTCTCGTGCTGATTTCAGATCTACTGTCTTTTTTTGTGTGGGGAAAAAAATGTATGTGTGCGAAAAACTAAACACAGATCTGAAATCATCATGAAAAAACTCTACAAAAAACACACATAAACTAATCTCTGATGATTTTGATCTGTTGACCTGTGTTACTGGCTGCACTGTAGATTAATATTCAAAACATCACCTATTGCTCTGATGACAGCTTTGCACACTCTTGGCATTTTTTCAATCAGAATCATAAGGAATCGACCTGGAATGGAATTTAATTAACAAGTATTCTTCCTCAAGAGTGGAATTTTTTGCCTTCTTAATTTTTTTGGGATCATCAGTTGTGATGGTCGCGTTGGAAGTGACACAGTTCGAGAAGTGGGTGGAGGGGCTCAGTGGGTAGGATACTTGCCTCCAGATCAAGAGGTTGTGGGTTCAAATCCTACCTTCAGCACCACCACTGGGTCCCTGAGCAAGACCCTTAACCCCAAGTTGCTCCAGGGAGAGACTGCCCCCTGTAGTTAGGGAATGAAAGTCGCTTTGGATAAAAGCGTCTGCTAAATGCCTTAAATGTAAAAGACCCTTTTCTACTACGGTTCTACACATTATGGCAAGAACCACTTAACTAAGTGAAAAACAGTCCATCATTACCTTATTTCAAAACATATTCTGGTTTGTTTAACTCTTTTTTTGTTTACTGCATAATTCCAGGTGTTCCCTCGACATTTTGTTTGCTTTCAATATTAACCTAGAATGTAGAAAATAATAAAAAACAAAGAAAAAAAATGGGATGAGAAGGTGTGTCCAAACTTTTGACTGGTAGCGTACATAGTAAGATGAGAAGTTTCTCCATGGACCACGGTGCAACATACAGCAACATACAGCATTCAACAGAGAGCAGGTTACAACAGACGGTAGACAACAGACAAACAATAAACAGACAGCAAGTGTGGACATTACATAAACCTTCTGGAGCGAGAAACGATTACATCGAGGACACTGATGTGAAACATTTATCACCATTTTTTGAGGCTTTTCATGCCGTCATCTTCACTAGATGTGGTTTTAGCGTGTTCAAAAACCTTTCGGAGCTATGTCAACAGAAATAATTCAGATGATCATTGACTTCTAACAATATCTTTGTAGTCTTAGCCAATCTGAAGTGAATGGATAATTGAAATAATTAGGTATTTTTGCCACACCATTCCGATAATTCCATTAATGAGGGTTCTTCCCAAAAGGAACAAACGTCTGGAATACCATACACGCATGCTTTCCTACTATGAAAAGGTCAGTACATCGCATCTTATTGATAAACGGCCAGGTTGGCCTGAGGCAGAGAGAGTGTAATGAGTTTAGCAATGGGCAGAGTGTGGTGAAGGGTCAGGGGAATACTGGGAAATTAGTGAGATGAGCATGGGAGGTGGAAATGTAGGCATCCCAAATCTTCCAGATGTACAGTGTGTGATTTCTCAGCCTCACAGGCATAGTTATTTATAAACGAGACAGTTATTTTCTGCCATGCAGCACCAAGGTCCACCATTAGCCCATCAACCACGCTTGAGGGAACTGGCCTTGGCGATGGAATCTGCCTATTTTGTATCAGACAGACAAAGGAGAAGAGTACAACAAACAAAAACAGGCTATAATTTCTGTCAGTATGTCATACTGTCTATTATAAGAAGTCAGAGTAACTCTTCCCCTTTTTAGTCTGAAAGTGCCAGTCATACTATAAACTGTGGGTACATTTCAAGAGAAATGGAAACATTTTAAGGCTCATTTTGACGGAAATGTGCAATATTACTTGAAATAAAGTCTTGTTATGCTAACAGATATTAATTACAACTGTAATCTTTTCCTATAAAGATAACGTTTCTGAAATACACTAATTTCTTGTGAATAGGTCAAAATGCTTTGCTAAGAGCTTGATTAACTGAGAAACCTACATATTATTACAATAAGAAATCAGGTTAATTTAATTTTTGTCATGAACTGAAGGGCTAATGCTGAATTTAACATGCAGTAATTTCCCAGAAATGAAGCAGCTGATCGGTTCCACATGCCCTTTATCTTGTTAGAAAAAACGCTCAAACAAAACAGAGATACAGATGAAATGTGGCCTTGCTGCTCTTGTATCTGCATCCCTGTTTCTGAAGGTAAAAACTTCAGCAGTGGTGCAAAACTGCTCAGTTCGGACTGGCGCTATGGCTTATGCTTATTTCCCCCACAGACATCTCTCTGCACAAATATGCTAAGAGAGTCATGCTCAGATTCCTAAGCCTTTTTGCCTTTCTTTTGACAAAAGTGTCTGCCTGGCTTCTGAACTTCCTTTGTCACAAAGGATTATACAACTGAAGCAAATTGTTTCATAGTTTTATGCAAACGTCCTTGCCTCAAAATCTTCTGGCACTACAGAATGTGCTTCATGCGAAAGTCACGAACATGAAAACTCCCCCACAGCCATCCATCAATGGGCTGCTCTATAGATCATACTTTCCAAAGGAAACCTACCCCTACAATCCAAAGGGATCCTGACGCATTCAAAGAATGCAAGGAATGATAGAAAGCAGGTTCTGAATCCATAGAAGTTTACAGTTATTACTGGTATCCATTTAGCATAAATGCGAAAAAATGCTTAGAAAACTCAAAGCAATATTTTTTTTCAGAGTTTTTTTTTGTTTTGTTTTTGTTCATTTCTTTAACCAACTAAGTTAGGCTGCAGGCAAAACATTATTTCTAATCTCATTACAGGGATAATTAACATATCATTAGGAGTCTTTCCCAGAGATGCTTATAGCTACAGCATGATGTGATTGCCTGGGCAGGGAAATGTCATGATGTGAGGAAAACTCTGCTTACAATTAAACAATGGAAGTTGGCAGATTTTCTCACAGCGATCTTGAATATCTCCCTGAGCACCACCATTGTTCTAACATGCTTCAAAGCCACCACCATCATTCCCATGGCAAAGAAGTGATCTGAGAGACTGACTGAGAGACCTCAGCATGCCAGGATCAGGAGCAAAGTCTCCAGAACCATAAGGAAGGGACAGACTCCCTTAGCTATATGTGAGAAAACGTATGTAGGCTGAGTCAAAGGACTCCAAAGACATAGTGCCCTGTGGTGAGCAGTGCTGGGGAAAGCCGTGTGAGAGTGTGTGCGGACTGTGTTCGGAACTCTCTTCTGTTTAAGGACTGCCACAAGGAGGAAAAGACGAGCTTCTCACTGGACGGTTGGAGAGCAGCGGCATGAGAGAGACGAGGGACACGGTTCTCTGACGGGTGTTCCTTCTACGCTCTCTTCCTCTCTCTATCTCTCTCTCGCTGTATTATACAGGAGGAGCGGGGAAGCTGTGTGAAAGGTCGATGGCTTCTGGACTGCACATCTCCAGTGGGCTATGTATGCCCTCTGTCTGCACGGAGTAGACTGGGGCAAGCCTTTGGACTCAATCAAGGACTGAGGAAGTACCAAGGAGGAGTAGACTCCTCGAAGTAAGCCATCAGGCTTACAGTGTGTTTTTGAGTTGAACTGTTTCTGTTTGCTTAAATAAACACTGTCTACTATGGATCCCTGTTGCGTGCTGCTGTGTTCTCCCCTTGCAGACATGACAGTAATACTCCTTTATTTATTATATACTGCACATTCTAGGTCATGGCTTTATTATTATTTATTGCTGTCACACCGGTGTGTTTTTTAATATCGATACAAGATCACAGCTGATATGCCATCATCTTTACACTTAGGGTTTTATATTTATACTTTTATATACCTGACACTTGATCAATAAGTAAATCATACTAAACTTGGTTTGTGTCTGAACAGTTGATGGACCAACTGATGGTAAGAGTGAGCACCGTGTAGGACACTCAAGAGCTCAACACGCAGAACGAATAGACATAGACTTGCTGTTGGATGAGCAGCTGTATAACAAATCTTGACATTTTTCAAAGAAATACTGACAAATTACAAGGAGGTGTTTTCAATACACAGTGTTATAAACTTTCTTTATCTAGCATTTATCTAGTTTTTAGTGTGGAACGCTGTCACACAAGCAAAACACACTCATGTAGAAATGGGTAGAATAAAAAAAAAAATCCCTCGCTGAAAGATTAGGGTCTCCCCAGCTAAACACAACATCTGTCATAATACTGCATTCAAATTTGAACGGTAGCTGCTTTTATCGCTGTTGTTTTGTCCTGTTTTGTTGCTCTTTTGTTTTCTCCTGCTCAGTCTTGCTGTTTTCTTGTTACAGCACAGTCCTGGGGGGACATTGTTTAATTTCACTGTGTACTGTGTATGGCTGAAATGACAATAAACCTATCTGACTTGTCACAGTAAGCATGAGTTCTCTAAACAGCTTCATTTTATGCAATTCAAATAATTTTTTTCTTAGTCATTCACTATTTCCTGTAGTTTAGAATCTGCCCTTTTCAATAAAGAGCTACAATTCAACATGCAATTGTAATCGGGTGTGAGGGTGTAAATTTAAAAATGGAAAATTCAGCTGAGGCAACCTAAATTTCCCAACACCACCTGCAGGAGTGTTTCTGAGTGCGTGAGATGGATGCTGCTGACTGTGTAGTCTCTCTGAGTTGCTCAGCCGTAATCCCATAAGCGGCCCACCATGCAGCCTGAAGGCAGGGGTCCAAAACAACCCACCCAATTCTGGCTACAGAGTAGGCCTGGCGTAATTAAATTCAGCACAAAAAACACCTTAATAAACACCTTTGTAATCAACTTTTGCACCAGTCTGTGCAGTCACAGCATTTGGCACCGCTGATACACCACGAAGTGCCAAGGGCATGCAGGTAAAAAAAAATCCCTCTGCAATTTTGTTTCAGTTAAATGCATTTGGTGAGGTAAACCATAGATGGGAATAAAAAAACAATATAATTGCTGAGCCGCAGGTGACGATTTCTAGACTCAGTAAACCTTGCTTTGTAATCTACCTCTATCCTCTAACAGCTGATCTATATCTGCACTGTTCAAGCAACTGCAGCCGCAGTCTGATCTACTGCCAGACAGTGTTAATCTAACGTCTTCCTTAATAAAAGTAATACACTCCAATGATGACCGACTCTGTTTCTTCCTCCTAGATTCATGCATCTCATTAATGCACATCAAACTACTCAGAAGTAAACATGCCAGTGTTAGCCAACTGGCTAATTTTCCATTTTCACCAGTACCACTGAGGCCTGATATGCTGGAACCAATTCAAATCTTCAGAGAACTGCACACAGACAAACTTACTTTAATACTAGGGGTGCAAAAAGCATAAAGCATTTGCATGTTTTTGGCCAAAAAAAATTTTTTTTTAATGGAAAAAGACAAAAATCGCTTGTCCAGGGACTCTTAGTGGTGTAGTACAGCTTCTTCCTCAGGTTGGGAATCAATCTCAGTTTGATTTGCGAAGGGCCCAGCATGTTACACCAACTGCATTTGCACCTCAAACCTGAATCATTTATTTTTTTCTTCAAAATTCTATGCTCTTGTGTCAATCAAGAGATCGCATGCATGGTTCCGCCGAGCGAGGGCTGTTTTCTTTTTTGATTGCCCGCGCTACTCCATCTCCCTCTCCCCTGCAGGGACTGATGGTTGGTGGCTGGAAAGTTGCCCCTACTGAGCCACTTGAGCACACTCTAAGTCACAAGAGCGCTGATGAAAGAAAGCATGGGGAGGAAGCGATGCAGCCTCTACAAATGCCTGAATCCATTTATATGTTTGCATGGTAGGAATAAATCCGGGTATAGTAAATCAAACAGGTCAATGTTTATTTTGCTCGTTTTCACGTGAGTGCTTGCAATGTCACTCACATGGGCAGGCGCGCACACATACACACACACACACACACACACACACACACTGGAACACACATACACACTCACATACCCCCACCCAGACACACACACACACACACACACACACACACAGATACAGACGTAGACATAAACACATGCATGGCAAGCTTATCTTCAGACACAGCGTATCTGAAGCGAGAGGAAGCACGCTTCATTGATACTGGTTCTGTGTGAAGACTCTCTCTGAAATTCTCCATCTGCAGATTAAAAGCAGCTTCCAATCTCATCCTCGCAGTTCCTGTGCTGTGAACACAGTGCACAGACTCCAAATAATGCTGATTACAACCCATAACCCGCCAACCTGCACTTGGGAACAGATTTACATAATATCACCCATAATGTACTTACTTAGGCAAATCTCGCCCAGGCTCGTTTAGACCCATAATGTACAGCAGTAATGAAACTGAACTGGAGCTAAAGGGTCGAGGGTTGGGAGTCAAACCAAAAACCTGTAAACTAAGCCTATTAGAATGAGCGTGTGCATAGATACACACACACACACACATTTACACACACACACAGCCGGGCTTGTTTTTATAGCTTATGAGGGTTTGTGGTCTTACATATGTGTGATACGTATTACCCCCTATCAAACCTTTCCATTTTTTAAAAAAAAATAAATCATGACAAACGGTGGCATTTCAGGAATATGACTTTATATATCCTTATATATTATGTTTATATATAAATGATAAGCACAAAAAATACTGATTTTATTTATAGTAAACTGTTTTCTCAACAATTTCCAAATCCCTCCTCATGGTACCCTGGTATTAAATGTAGTCACCATCAAATTACTTGGTTGCTAGTTTCTGTTTTTGTCCTGTATTCATGTTTATTTCTACAGTATTAATTCTAACGATGGTGTATGGTGCTTTTCCCAAAAAGGTATACTTAATTCTAAGGTTAAACATAAACGTAGGAACCAAAAAGAAATAAATTTGCCTTTCACTTCAAAGAACTTAAACAGAGCGTTTAAGTGCTTCAGGAGCATTATTTTTTAACGTTTTCTGACATACTCTAGGATTCTGTTCTTAAAATGCACAAAAATACACTCAAACTTTAGTAAAACACTGCTCAGCCAGAAATCACCCACATATTTCCTTAACACCATGACATGAAGTGCAAACACCAGCAGGATGAGATTCTGGATCACAAAGACAACCTGAAACCTGAAGCTTAAAAGTGACTGCTATTCTCAGCTCTTAATAGCCAACATTTTCTCAGCAGGCCTAGGGACTGGTACAGAGAGGGCCTGCTGTGTTTTCTTCTCTCCACCCCTGCGGCTCATCACGCAGCCCACCAGCCGCTGCCCCCCGGCTCTCTGCAGCCCTCCCCTATGCTGCAGGCTTTTTGTTTTGGCTGCAGCTGCTTGCGCGACAGACTAAATAATGTGATATGCGCGCTCAGCTGCAGGTGCGCCTCACATCCTCTGTGCAACACCTGCAAATCAACACAAACTTAATAAAATGCTTTTGTGCGAATGGTCTTGAATACTTTAACCTGTGGTTGCATAGTGGCTACTTCGCTGAGAGAAGAATAAAAATCAGCTAGCATTTCAAAAGCACAAAAAAAGAAGCAGCTTTTATTGTTGGTTTGTATTGACTTTACTTATTATACAGAAGCCTGTAAAGATCTGATCAGCTTTCTTTGCAAAACTGAAAGTATCAGCTTAATAAGCCTGAGGTGCCCCATATATATTGTCTCTAGTTGTAATGAAACAGCCTTTGAATCAAAATATTTTCAGTTTGTGCTTAACAGTTTGAAAAGAACACTTATTTTGATAAAACCTAGTCTGTATACCAAGGATGACACATGAAGTCAATGTGAGAAAATCTATCCAAAATGTGAGTAAATGATTGCTTTAGATGAACAAAACATGTAATTATAGCTATATGAAAGGTAGCAACAAGAAAATCCAGATATCAAAGGGTGTCTTAAGGCATAACTGGAAAGCGAGTGTGTGGGGGAAGCAATGACAAGTGGAGAGCAAGTACAGCGTTCTGTCAATCACTGCAGGCTTCACAGCACAACTGTAATAGAGCCAGCCTGGCAGTGACTCGTAATCTACCTGCCCTTAATATCCCTTACCTCCTCCGATTGAGCAGGGTCTCGCTCGGCTCCTTCTGAAAAGGGAGCAGCTGGGGCACGCACAATTTCTTGCAGTGCCACGAAGCAGCCTGTTTACACTGCCACTCAAAGACTGAAAATGTTGCGGTGTATACATAAGCCGGCAAACAAATGCGGCGGTTTAAGGTTAATAATCTTTCGGAAGTCTGGGCCACTGCTTGATCTTCTCGCTTCAGAACAGTGTGTTTGTGTTTATGTGTCTTAATGCAAGCCATGCCCTCTAAAAGAGGCCTCCCTTGTTATCCGATTTCCCTACGTCTCTTGTGACGGAACAATTGGCGAGTTTAAAGGGGGTAATCCCAGTGCTTACTGTTTGGTAACTGCTATGTAGTCAGCATCCACCAGTTCAACGAAGCAAAATAAAAGAAGAAATTCTGTGCTGGCACCACTTCCAAGCTCTATGCATGCATTCATTCGTAGCTTCTGTCACAAGGTCGGGGCAGTTCTACTAATCATGGGTTTTTAAATAATAATTATATAATTAAATAAAAGTTTATTATTATTATATTTTTTGTTCAAAAAAGCAGAGATATTGACTACATCGCGATGTCTTCACCGGCAAGCGTCATCAAAACACACTTACATGGTTTGCTGCAGCTACTTAACTTAGTAACTAGGGGTGGGCATAGATTCATTTTTTAAATCTAGATTAATCTCACTGTAATCTTGGAATTAATCTAGATTAATGGCTCATTTGAATTCGGCCATTCTGCCAAGCCACCCTAAATATATAGTCATTATTCTGTTTTTACATTATATATCCAAACATTTCATACACGATATCACTGAGTGCAGATACGCACTTTACAAATAGAAACAAGACTATGAATTGAAATTAAAAACAATAAGTCTAGCTTTCATTATTGAATTAAACTGCTGGTTGTTGAAGCCACTGTAGGTAGCAGGCGGGCATTAGGACCCAGGCAAAGCTACACGGCGCTGCTTGTTAGCGAGTAGCAACCGGAGCCC